>JBBPJX010000171.1:0-23470 GCA_038088955.1 Neotropicomus parvogracilis
CCCGGCGAGCGAGGCATACGGGATGGCTGTGCGTGCGGAAGGATACTTCGTAAGATGGGGCAGTCAGCTTGGTCACCGTGACCCCTGTGGCTGTGTGGTGGAGGGGTGAGACGTAGGAGTGAGGTACTAAGACTATCGACATTGCGTGGTCCAGAAACACTAGGTGAGTCGTGATGTTTGCATGGCCTCCCATGGAGGATGGACGTGGTGCTCGCACGGGGCTCCAGCGCTGGCCGTTGAAACAGCACGACCTGCGGTTTAGTCGCACATCTCTGAAGGAGCATGGTAGGTAAGAGGTGACCCGAGTAAACGCTCGACCGCTGAGTAGCACTGAAGGTGAGCTGATACTGCGCGCGTCTAGACTCTTGGCTGTCTCAGAATCAGCTAGCAACAGTGTTCGCGTCTGGAGGTGAGTCGATCGTCAAGTTTTCGTTTGAACCCCTGCGATATCCCTGACAGCAGGACGGAATGTCTGCTTGAATTCCCTGGTCTGGGTACCAGAGAATACGAACTCTTGGCCGATTAAAGTCGTCCGCCGTGGAGAGCATAGAGACGACGCTGTCTGAAAGAGACCAAGTTGTGTTCGCTCGTGAAGTACCACTCAAAAAGTTAATCGCCTTGCTTTGTCGGCCGTTTCGTCGATGCCTGGTAGGTTCGGGCTGGACTCGTATAACAACCCGAGTGCCCGCCATCCGTTCCGTGCTATGCCTGAACTTGACTCTGTGCTCCGTCGCCGATGGTCATTCCCAGGAAATTGCATGACAAGGAGCGCGTCCTACGTTCCCCCACGGTTCCGTTGGTGCAAGTGACTGAGTTGATGGTACCATCCGAGTGATGGGGGTGTTTTCATATGACCCAAAGGCGAGTCTACAGTATTACAGGTTTTATTTGCACCTCTTTGTCATAGCTTGGGACCCTTCTACAAAAACCAAGCTGCTTCAAGTTTCCATCAAATCCTCGCCTCTGGTGTTCAAGGTGACCGAAGCACCGTGTTCTAGTTATAACTATTGGTTGGCATGCTTCGACGAACCGGTGACCAACCCAACACTGACCACCACTACAGCAACAGTTATTTATAAACGGATCACGCCTCGTAGATGGCGCCGCCATCTTTTGATATCGGTTGTCCGTTTAGCGAGCGCCGACTCTCCAGCATAACAAAACGGATATCCCTAGCCGCGGATTGGTTTCAAAATAGGTACCCGTACTGAAACTAAAGAATAGCAGGCCGCGCTGCGATTGGTTCAGTGCTTGGGCGGTCACTCCGGTAGGTTAGTCAACACGGCTGTCACGCCGTCGCATTCAACTATCTCGTTCAACCTGGCCTCTGCTCACTCTGCGGGATTCTCTGGCAGTGTCATTACCCCCCACGAGCCGGTGGGTTAAACACTAGAGCCACGCATCATTCAGTCTGATATCACCGTTGGAGACGGTGTTAAAATATCCACGTGATATTGACCTATATTGAGTTGGCAATTGCTTAATGGGATAAGCAACATCTTCATATGGTGGCAGTTGGCAGCCTCGCGGCGGTCGTCGCACGCGGTCATAAAGCTGTATGCAGTTTATGGTCGCTGGGGTGTTGGGACAATGCCGAATGGTGGAATATCGCTCTTGTTTTCAGCCGACTCTGACGGCATAGAGCACAACTGGTCTGGCTCGGAATGTCCTAGGTCAGTTTTATTTATCATCCCCTATTCTGATTATTGCTATTAATACGACAAGTTCAATCCACATCGAAGGCAGTATCGAATTCTGCTGCACTATGAACAGCCCCGTCTTTTTAAAGCTTACGTTCTCAGCACCCCCGGAATCCACACAAATTCACCGGGGTACGTAGCGAAACGTATAAAGCTGGGTTTGCAAACCCTACTTCACCCAGTTCAACAACCACGGACATGTATCTTCTCTCTACTCTCGCTCTCGTAGCACTTGCGACTATGGCTCAGGCCCAGTCTCTGACTGTTGCAAACATGTGTGGCGAGCAGGTCTTCCTGTTTACCCAGACCAGTTTCGGTTCCATTAACAATAACGTGTACCTTCCCGCTGGTGCCAGTACCAACATAGGTATCAGCTCCAACTGGGACGGTGCTATCAACGTTGGTGAGTCGCCGGTAGCTTTCGCCTACCCTCGGAGTCTTGCTCACGTTCATAGGTACTGGCTGCGACGGCTCGGGATCCTGTGCTACCGGTGGTCCCACTTGGGACGGTGCGACGCCTTTCAGCAGAGCCGAGTTCAACTTTGTAAGTTTCTACCTCGAACAGCTTGTTTCTGTCGCCTGACGCCCCTTTCCTCAGTATGCCATTCCTGGTTCAGTGACCTACGACATTTCCCTCATCTACGGCTACAACGTCGGGATGGAGATCTCCTCTGCTGATTCTGGCTGTGACGCGTTTGCTTGTACCATCAACTCCGGTTGCGTCAGTGCATCTACTTTGGAGGCTTTTCCGTGCACTGACATCGAACCAGCCCGTTCCTGGACCGGATGGTTCGTGCTACTCTCCTTGCTGCTCTTCCGCCTCCGCGTGCAGCGGTGGCGCTCTCCCTGCAGGCGGCGGAGGCTGCGTGAACAATGCTGGCCCCGGTCCTTACAGCAGCTTCTACTACCAAACCTGTTACAACGCGTACGCCTTCCCCGACAACGACGGCGCTAGTAAGTCACGTTTCTCCCCGTCCCGCGCTGCGTATTCACGTGTGTTTTTTCCCCTCCCTACAGACGGATACCAGCCCGCCGACCTCGTCGTCTACACTTGCCCCAACACGGACATCACCTTGACGCTCTGCCCTGGCTTCACCTCCAACTACCACTGAGCGCCGTGCCCGGTTGCGCCATGTTGATGTGACGCCTCTTCCTCGATCGATCGTCTTGGTCCTTTGTACATACTACTTTGAGGTGGTAGATGATGGCAGCCGTCAAGCTTGCCTGCTTCCCCACGCCTTTCGTTTCTCGTAACATAATAGAGTCTGTGTCTTTTACGCCCCGTTCGAAGATCCTTGTCCCATATGGCCGGAAGGTGGCATAGTATCCGGACCGAACACGTGCTACGATACTCAGGCTATCATGTCCTGTGACGCTGACGCGATGCGAGGCCCGCACGAACGAACTAACCCTCGTCCCGTCCAAGACCGTCTCTTTCGGTCTGTCAGATCACGTTCTTACAACTGTTTGCAGCCGTGATAAGGCTTGGTGCAACGAGCCCCCTGCACGGAAGGAAGGGGTAATCAGGCCGTACCGCTAGGGAAAAGAAGCACGAGGAAAACAAAGTAACATGCAGCGCCAGCGCCTTCAATTTCGGGCTCGGGCCGGCAGGACGTACAATCCAACAAGAAATTGCTGTGGCAGTCGAACATCACGGTGAGCATGTTGGGCCACGCCTGGGCTGAGATTCAGTCCGACAACGGACGACAGATGCAGAAGCAGAAAATCGGGCAAAAACCTGGTGTAAAGGGTTCTCCAAGCCCTCAAAAATTTACAGAGGTAGTTCGAAGAGTGAATGGACGCTACCCAAGTGCTGACATGGGGATTCGACCAAATATGTACAGTGCGTGGCATCTCCTTCAGAAGCCTGCCGGATTCCGACGAACAGAACCAGAAGTAAGACCAGAGCAACGTTACGCCAAAGGAACGTTCGTGATCCACCTCGTAAGCAGGTCCTGCGAAAACGCGCAAGTCAGTATGAAAGAACGTTCTCGGAAGGATGACCATCGCGAATACCAAAGCAGCTTCTGGTTGATCGGTCGGCACCATGTGACTGCAAGACGTTTCAGCATACATTTTGCGTAACATTGCGACCGAAAAACTGACCCAGCTTCGTAGACCGTGACGAAAGTGATGTTACCCGCACCCCCACCAACACTGCGGACAGTACCCGCTACCTTGCCTTGCGATGTTGTCCATTGCTGCGTCGGCGCGTTTGTAAATTCGTCGAGGAACTGGGTTTGCAGAACTTCGAGCCAACGTTCGTTACCCTGCAAGAGAATTAACAATCTCCAATTCCCATAAGTCGAAGCGAACTTGCAATGTAGTTGCACATCATATCTGCCAGCTCAAACGTCAGATAAAATAGACTGATTAGCGGCATCCCACTCGCCAGCATTCCCAGCGTAGACCAACAACCTCACCCCGTCGTTGATCATTGGGGGTAACAAAGCGGGAGTATTGTGCATCGAATCTCCTTGGTATGAAAAATCCTGGTTGACAGTCTCGTTGCAAGATTGAAATTCTCTCCTTGGGTTCGCGCCTAGAGCAGCTTTAATATTGGGCTGATTCAGATATGTTTCAACCCAGTCGACTGCCCCGTAACAAAGGGGACCATCTTTCGTCCTGTCACAAGGCAGACGTGCATCATACGGGTTCAAGCCAGATTCTGGCGATAGAGAGAAGAGTTCAACGTAACGAACACAGAATTTAAATTTAACTTGGACCCACGTTGAATAGGAGCATACAACTGGGCGTTGCAGTATAAACTTGCGGGCAAGCAGACCAAGCGAGAACCGTAGTCATAGCAGGCTTTCACGAGATTCTGGCATACGGTTGCCTTTGTTCTGAGTGCCTGGCATTGTGGTCCTTCTGGGTCATCGTAAATAGCGTATGGTCCCTTGCAGAGGTAGTCGGGTATCGAGGCCATTTGAACATAGCTATCGGTCATTCCGTTACCAAGCATGATAGATGCGAGGTTAATTCTGACGAGCGTATTGTTGGTAGCGGACGAAGTCGTCAAAGAGACTTCCTTGTTCTCGTTATATATCACGCTTGCGATGTTGGGTGCGTATGTGCCACCGTAACTCTCGGCTGCGACATGGAAAGGTAGGGAAGCGTACTTGGGAAAGCGGGAGAAGAAAAGCTGCAGGAACGCATACACGTCCTTGCCCGCGACCGGGCTGGTGTTGACCGTGCTCCCGTGTTCGGCGTACGAATATCCCACATCGACAGGTTGGTCGAGGAATATGATGTTGGCCTTCGTGTTCCAGCTGTAAGGGTTCGGAGCCGTGGAGGTCCCGTTCTCGATGACGCGGCATGGGCCAAGCTCGAAGAAAAGGCCCATGGAGGAACTGCAGCCAGGCCCACCATTGAGCCACAGGACAAGAGGTGAGTCTTGGGGAGAATTTTGAGACTCAAAGAACCTAGAATATCAGATCGCGACCCACGTCAGATAAATTGTGGAATGTGGGGGAAGCTACAACGGACCAAAAGAATAGGTGTTTGTCGTTAGTTATATCAAGATATCCAGAGTATTTCTTAACGGACAGATCGCAGAGCGTAGGCTCGACAACCCGCAATTGATAATCTGAAAGCTGCGAGTGCTGGATAAGCTCGTCTATATCATATCAGTCCATCATATCTACCGAACTTCGCAGGTCAAAGACTTACACAGCACGTCGTGTTCCTGCACAAAATCTTTTCCACCTATTCGCTTGTGGATTTTCGCGCCAGCCTGGTTCATCTGGAGCGGATTGAGTAGTCCACTAAATGCATCAGGAATAAAAGACGCGAGGACGGCGGGAAGGAATACGAAAGGTAGCCTCATCTTCGTGATGCGACCTTCTTCAACTTTTGAAGGTATGGGAACTTATAGGAGCTTTACACGAGTGATGGGGGCGAACCCAAGAGGCCAATATAGTCCCCTTTGCCGTCGTCCAGCTAATGTACTTTAGTATTGTATAGCTAGTATAATCCAATAGATTACCTTATCTTATTCATAGTCAGCTGGGTGTGGGTGGCACCAGCCCGTTCAAGTTCTCCCGATCAGTCGAAACTAGTTAACATTCCCCTAAAAACAGCGTTGGCTTACATTTAGATGTCATTATAAGCATCACCTCCACTGCATGTTAGGGCTCGGATATAGGCCAGCCAAGACTTGGGTGGATTACCGAATCGTGTCTAGAGAATGTCCTCCGCCACTTCGTGAGTGCATTGCCCAAGGACCCGCAAATCGTTGGGAACACGACGCCTGATCTATATGGTTGGAAAATATTGACAAGCACTCCAGCAATGTATGTTTTTCGCAAATTATTATTTTGATGGAAACAATTCGTCTGACAGGCTGGGAGCTGATAAGATATGGTGCTGGCTATTGGCAAGTGGCTTACTTTTGTCGCGTGATCCAGGATTATTCAGGTCGCCCCGCTTGCCAGTAAGTGGGCCCGCACGGACAAGGTCCTGGTTCTTTAAATTGTGTGGTACGACCTCCACTTGGTGGTTGAAGTAAAGTAAAGCGTTGATTCCGATTTCCGACCCACGAGCAATGTCAGGTGACGTCGATGTAGAGATGAGAAGGGGATAATTACCCGGGAGTTAGAGGGGGCCTTTTCCAGGGAAACGAAGCACACGAGGGGGGAAAGGTTACAGCACCACTGGTCTGGGAGGCACAATCGCAGCGGGTCCTGATTACAGTAAGAATAAGTCCTCAACAACCTCAGACACAAGTGCGCTGGGCTACACATTGACTCGGGTTGCGGAACGACAGTCCCCGAAACATGGAGCCTGGATGACAGACAATAGAACTTCAAGAATCAAATGAGACCTGATATTTGAAGTAGGGTATGGGCAACAGTGGCCCTCAGCACCCAAAGTTCAAATCCTATAAAATGTTGCTACGGCGATTCCCAATAAATTATGTACAGTGTATTACTACCTACTCAGAAGCCTGTTAGATCTCAACCAATAGAATCGAGGGGGAAGCGGGCCGAACATTATGCCAGAGGGCGATCCCCAATCCACCTCGTAAGCAGATCCTATAAAATACGAGTCGTCACGAACACTTCTAGGAGGATGACCATCGCGTAGACAACTTACCAAGGCAGCTTCTGGTTGATCGAACGGCACCATGTGGCTACAAGACGCATCAGCATATGCTTTGAGGAACATGCGACCAAAAGACTGACCCGGCTTCGTGGACCGTGACGAAAGTGACGTTACCCGCACCGGACCCACCTCCGCCGGCACTGCGAACGGTACCCGCCTCCTTGCCTCGCAACGTTATCCATTGCTCCGTTGGCGCGGTCGTAAACTCGTCTAGGAACTTGGTTTCTAAGACTTCAAGCCAACGCTCGTTACCCTACAAAAGATGTTAACGATCACTTCGTTTCCCGCACGCCGAATTGAACGTGAGCGTACAATGTAGTTGCACATCATATCTGCCGACTCGAACGTCAGATAACATAGACAAATCAGCGGCATTTCACTCGCCAGCATTCCCAGCATAGACCAACAACCTCACCCCGTCGTTGATCAATGGGGGCAATAAAGCGGGAGTATTGTGCATCGAATCTCCTTGAAGTAGAAAAGCCTGGTTAACAGCCATGTTGCACGATTCAAACTTCCGACGAGGGTTCGCGCCTAGCGCAGCTTTGACATCGGGTTGATTCATATACGTGTCGACCCAACCCATTTCTCGATAACAAAGAGGTCCATCCTTTGCGCGGTCGCAAGATCGGCGGGCGTCATAAGGGTTCAAACCAGATTCTGATATGAAGGACATGGCTCAGTGGGACGAACACCAGATATAGAATTAGACCGACGTTGTACGGGACCGTACAGTTGAGTCTGGCAGTATAAGGCTGCAGGCACGCAGGCCAAACGAGAACCGTAGTCATAGCAAGCCTTTGCAAGCCTTTGGCATGTCGGTACCTTTGCCCTGAGGGCTTGGCATTGTGGTCCTTTTGGGTCACGGTAAATAGGGTAGGGTCCCTCGCAGAGGTAGTCAGGTATCGAGGCCATCTGGATGTAGTTGTCGGTCATCCCGTTACCAAGCATGATAGATGCGAGGTTGATTCTAACGAGTGCGTTGGAATCGGGTGGAGTCATCAAAGGGACCTTCCTGTTCTCGTTGTATATCACGTTTGCGATGTTGGGTGCGTATGTGCCACCGTAGCTCTCGGCTGCGACGTGGAAAGGTAGGGAAGCGTACTTGGGAAAGCGGGAGAAGAAAAGCTGCAGGAACGCATACACGTCCTTGCCTGCGACTGGGCTGGTGTTGACCGTGCTCCCATCCTCGGCATACGAGTATCCCACGTCGATAGGCTGGTCGAGGAATATGATGTTGGCATTCGTGTTCCAGCTGTGAGAGTTCGGAGTCGTGGAGGTCCCATTCTCGGTGACGCGGCATGGGCCAAGCTCAAAGAGAAGGCCTGCAGAGGAACTGCAGCCAGGCCCACCGTTGAGCCACAGGACGAGCGGCGCGTCTTTCGGCGAGCTTCGGGCTTCGAAAAACCTAGAGAATCAAGTGGGGAGCCACGTCGGGTGACTGCGAAACGTAGGTGAAGCTACAACGGACCAAAAGAATAGGTGTTTGTCGTCGGTGATGTCGAGATATCCAGAGTACTGCTTAACGGATGGGTCGCAGAGCGTAGGCTCAACAATCCTCAACTGATAATCTATAAAGTGCGAGTGCCGAACGAGCTCGTCTAGGGACAGTCTTGTCAGCCCATTATGTTACCGCGCACAACTGCCCAAAGACTTACACAGCAAACCGTGCTCCTGCACAAAGGTCTTCCCATCTATCCACTCATGGATCTTCTCATTTAATCCGGGCTGGAGCGGACTGCTAGAACTATCGAGGGGTTGGGACAGGTCACCACCAAGGACGACTTGTGCGTCACGAATAAAAGATGCAAGGACGGTAGAGATAGAGAGGAAGACGATAGGTAACAGGTGTAGTACCCTCATATCGTCGTGATGGTGGCAATTGAACAAGCGGTGGTCGTCAGCTCAACTCGAACTTTCCTGCGCGCGCTCTTCCTTTTTGGAAAAATAGCCCCTATGCAAACGATCTAAAGTATTATACACACACTTAGTTGTTCTCCTCTTCGTTGCCTATCCCGCGAAGAGCGCCTTCAAGCAGCACCAGAGCGACACTTGCAGATCCCCACGAAGACTGAAATCCCATTCCAGAATGACTATACTCGTGGGTAGCAGCCATATCGTAACTTGAGAAATGTCGAAGGCTCACCCATAGTTGTAGACAACCGGGATACTCTCTCCTTCTCGTTCGAGGGAACCGACCTCGAGCCTGATTCCTCCCCTCCTCGCTGGGCGTAGCCCGCATCCTTCATCGACAATGAGTGCTTCGAGGTCTTTAACTGTCGGCGCACGACTTGCACGAACAGAGGGAGGTGCAAGATCAGGGCAGAGCGTGAGGACATGGGTGAGGATGTAGGTTCGATCCGTAGCACGCGGTGCTGAATACCTAACATCAAATACAATTGGCAAGGGAGATATGAATATGGGGCTCCTGGTAGAACTACTTACCAGTCATGGGGTACTCTGATACCGCCAACGATCACCTGTTTGGGGTGGTACTCAGAATTTCCGCAAATTTTAGAGAACTAAAGGAAGGACACACATCCCCTGTGGATCGTGGCATCATGTAAATATATGATCCATCCGCTCGGGAGAGGGTCCTTCCATACTTGATCCAGGGTGCACGTAGAAGGGCGGTTTGGCCACGAATGGGATAAACATCTTTATCTTCGATACCTCCAAGAAAGCGGGCGCCAATTCCAGGGCATGCGATGATCGCTGTTGGGTTTGTTGTGTTCTCCAGGACCTAGGGACATGTCATTACAGCGTTTGAGCGTATTGACCTAAAAAGTTGAAGAGGATGGTTTCCCGACGGGTATTACCTGAGAAATGTGCTGTAAGTTCACGCGTTTCATGGAGCCCCCACCGGAGAGAAAGCGAGCGAGGAGCCAGTTCATATATGTGGGTGTATTGAGACTGAACGTGGTGAATGTATACCCAGCTGTGGAGCCCGGGATGAGGTCATTCTCTGACACCGTACGGAACTGTACTCGTGGGGTGACGAAGTGCGCACAGTGAGGGGTAGCGCCAAATCGAAAAGGGGTACTCACGTTAGGCATGTAATCCAGCCACGGAGAGGGATCGATGCCGTCTCCTCGAAATTCAGTATGGGTGTGTCTTAAGAGGAGACTTGAAATCTCTCCGGGTTCCGAGTCTTTCCACATTATTTCGAACGTTTCTTTGTCTAGTGCTAAGAACCATTGGAGTCCGAATAGGGTGCGCAAAGACAAGACAATGGTGTACCTTTCTGTCTTGCATCTCCAAATGCATGACTGACATGGTGCGCGCCCTGTTGAGTAATCGCATGACACGACACGATAATTCACGAGCAGTCTGGCTTACAGCCCAGTGGCTTGTATAGCGGACGGACGGCGGATCGGTGGGAAACGTCTCCGCAACGATGGTCACATCGTACTTTCCTGTCTCTTGGATACGGATGGCGGTGGTTAGACCGACTACGCCTGTTCCGAGCGCAATCAGCGGTGACAGACGAGACAACATACTGCAAACGACGGCGGCCATTCCGATAATAAGGTGGCCAGGTGCATGAACAGATCCCAAATGTATCGAGTGAACACACCTGCGCCCACGACGACTATTTCTTTGCGATCATCGTTCGACATCTTCAACGGAAATAACCGATTGTTCTAAGCAGTTTGAACCTGTTCTACACCAATCAGGTCGTTGAAGATCGTCTTGGGCTTCAATGCCGTCGTGTTCGCGTATAAAACTAGAGCGGGTCACGTGGAACTAGAGGACAACTCACTCAAAACATCGATCGATACTGTACGATCCAGTCACTGAGGGCCACTAATATTTAAGATGCAACGCCCACTGGATGGAAAAGTGCGGGAATTTTCCATAGACAGGAAAGTCGGATTGGCTCTCTCACAGGGGAATTGCATTCTCTGAGGAGTAGGACGCTTTGATTCGCAGTGTCGGTCGGACAAGGCTGCGAGTTGGTTGGATTTCAGGTGGGACGTGTCACGGTTGCGCGTATGGCTTGTATGTACCAATTATCACTCGGATGTCTGCGATAGCATGTTCCTCGAGGCTGGCGTCTCTTTGCCTTTCGCACGTTTCCGCAATCTTTGTGTTTAGGCCCGTCTCAGGCTGGACCCTTCGACATGCCACGATATCGAAATCCAATACCAACCAAATCGGCCTTCAGTAGAAAGGCTGCAAGGAAGTATTTTCCAGCGGAAACCGAGTCTGATCGATCCGATAGTCGTAGCAGTCAAAGCGACGGCGAGTCACCGAAACGCAGATTTCCTCACCCGTACATATCTTATTCTTTAGGCTCGGATTCCGGTGGCCACGAATCAAATCACGGTAAGTACCAGGCTCTACTACTTTCGTGTTATGCGATATCACTCAATGAACGCCGTTAGACGTGAAACACCACCCTCCTCAGGCTCGTTCATCTTCGGGTGCCGCAAGCTTGAGGACAGTGAAGTTTGATGTCCGAGACGATTCGGACAGCGACGCCGCTACAGTGCATGCAGCAGAGTCATCTCCACGTCTTGTACAACAGAATCTCTCGATCCAACCTGAAATCCTTCGACTTCCTCAAACTGTCGACCAGACGGCACGGGGCGGCAATAGGAAAGGTTAACTCTGCCCCTTTTATGTGCTTTAAACGATCCTGGTGAAACTTTCGTTCTAGCCCAGAGGTTGCACGGATTCGCTTTGAGCCAATGTAAGCATCAAAATTGGCAGCCCAAAGTCGAGAAAAAGATAACTCACTAATATCACGCAAGCGGACATGGTCGATGACAAGCCCCGTAAAAGTACTCGTGGTCATGATTTTCGCGGTGTAGAAGATAGAAAATGGGGGAATGAATTCGCTCAAAAAGTGCGCAGTGGAAGTGGAAGGAGCCACGCTCGGATGTCGATCGGCTCTGCTAGTCGACGTAGGTCATCCCAAAGCTCCAACATACCGCAACAGGCTAAACGACGACGGTGGTTTCTTCGTCACGGGAATGTCGGGTCGCGCAAGCACGGCGGTACTTCCAACCGTGAGGATGTAGATAAAAGATACGATGAAGATATGCACAAGTGAGTCCTGCCGCAATGGATGGAGCGTCGGTTCCTTGGGTGTTTATAGCGTCTAATAGGATACCCATCCAGAAGGCAGGCAAAGCTCGCAAGCTTGGGCCAATGCAGATTGGTAGGAAGTGTGCTCCAGTCCGCCAGCACGATTCAGAAGATGAGGTCGAACACGACATGTATGCTTCAATACAAGACAGCGACGCTGCTGTGGATGAACCCTCCAATCAATACCCGAGTGACCCGTCGGAAAGTGTCGAGGAAGAGGTCCATGGACACGTAGAGCCATCGCAAACTCTTTTGGACAGGTTGGAGTGGCTCTCGTCGAGTGTAGTTCAACTCCACAAGATGCGTCGAATTCCCTTCTTGCGTCGCAATCTCAGGAATGGTTTCCACCTTCATTGTCGCATGGTTGGCGTTGACACCAAACCTTGCTCCCTTCCGCGCATGTCTGTGTCTGTTATCTATAGCTCTCCACTTGCAGATGGTCCCTCGAGTTACTCCGGAGAATTCTGCACTACGATGGCAAAGAGCTCGATGAAAGACTGGTTGTGTCCGTTGTGCGACTTGCACAAGAAATTCGAGAATCCGGGAATGTTAGAAAAGCATCTGGCATGGGACCATCCGAGCGTCAACGTACTTTGGGATCAAGTATGTATTGCTTCTCCTTTCAGAGCCTCCATCTCATGGAATGTTCAGCATTACACCACGCTTTCTTTGATTATCCCGGATTCGCAACCAGAACCGTAGGCATTCTTTTGCGACTGTAGTCGATCGACGTGCTGATTATCAATAGATGCAACGACATAATGCGTCGGGGTTCCACCAGAGAATTGTCCACCTCGGCACCATCTGATTTGACGCACAATAGAAGCGTGGATCCAGTCGAAAAATCATCTATCCGCATTTCCAGCACGCTGTCCGGCATAACGAGCGAATTCGGTCCTTCTCACGTCTCCACCGTTCCAACAACCATTGAGCAAGACGTCAAGCCCAAAGATGACACCCCTGTATACTCGAACCACACAGGTGCGGATACTTGGACTAGAAATAATTCAGTATCAAGACGTTCGGCCTCCCGAGCTCTGTCGGGGGTTGATGCACAAGATGGCCTCGGACCGTCGGCTGTGTCTCCATACTTGCTAGAAACAGACGAAAAAGGCGAAGTTTACTACTCTTGCCGTCCTGGTGGTCCACGTCTATACGATTTCCTCAACACGTTGTCTTTGCAACCCTACGGGGTACTGAAATGGGTGATAGTCGACAGAGAAGAGGAACTGTTTGAACTGGATGATGTTCTAGACGAGGACAAGGTGATGCAAGCACTCTGGTTCAGGTGGATCTTCTTAAATCGGTAAGCCCTTCCCATACACGTTCCGAACGCCATCAAGACTGACGAGCATTCCAGCAACAGGTTTGTTGCAAACTACTTTGATGGAACCAAAACATTTGTCACAGAGAACTGGGAGTTGATAAAATATGGTGCTGGGTTGTTGGCCCTGAGAACATGGCTATTGGCGAGTAGCTTTCTTTTCCGTGCAGTCCAAGGCGAGGTTTTGATACCCTGGCAGGTCCTGCTTGTGAACAACTTCCTTCTTCCCGCTGAGGTTGCTACACTCATGCGGTATTACCAGGAGCTGGCGAATATCTAGCTCAGTTGGTAGGCTGGCACATACGAACGAATATAACGGGCTTTCATTGACCTCGTACTACCCCATATACGGTAGCAAGTCATCGATGACCGCGACGATCACAAGCCTGTCTCTGATGAGAAAGATGGATTTTGTGTGGGAAAGTCCGTCTTGACGCACGACTAGACTAACCTAGGTCACTGTTCGCTACAAGGAACGCATCGCGGCGCTCGAACCTCCAAGCCCATGTTACTGATGTTCTTGATTTGTAGCGACGGCAACAGCGCCAGTGATGCAGCGTACCAGTGAGTAGTGATGAACTACCTACCATCGGTAACAGGCGGTGATCTGTCAAACGACTTGGTTAAATGGCAAAAGCGGATAGCTCAGTATTCGTCATGAAGGTGTTTCTGCAGGTCAGTAGACCAGCACCGCCACGATAGCGCGTCTCTACATGTCTCCGTTCTTCGCCCTCGGTCGCGACAGCCTAAGCTACCCCCCTGACATGGTCATTCCAAGGTGGCCTCAAGCGGCATTTTAGTCGTTAGTATCCAACTTTGCATACTAAGTTCTGTTTGGGTAGTTGTCCCAGGCCCGTACAGTAGCTTGGCGGTCGGGGGATGCTATTGGCAACTAGCGTTTTCAATTCATGTATGCCCGCCATAGACTCAGACAGTTGTCGATCCAAAAAGGTGCTTGGACTCGCGACTCCCACCGGCCAGTTAGACTCGGAGCGATCCCACATTTCCGCTCGCAATCTCGTCGTTTCTCTGATACTCAAGACCACAACTCAAAGATGTCTAAGAAAGCGCTCATTTTGATCGCAGACGGTACAGAAGAAATGGAGTTGTGAGGCAGATCGATCAGGGACCCAGCGAGTCGCACTGACAAATACGATCTGGATGGCAGTACCATCACCTACGACACCCTTGTCCGTGCAGGCGTCGAATGCACGTCTGCCAATATTCAAAGCGGTGGGTCTCCGTACGGATCCGCGGGGACAAGTCCGGCATTAGTAGTGTGCTCGAGGGGCGTCAAGATCTTGCCTGATACTTCCCTGCAGCCCCTGAACGCTGGCCCGGTATGCGTAGTCTGCCAGGCATAGGCGACCTCACTGACAATATGCAGGATAAATATGATGCATTAGTGATCCCTGGTGGGCTGAAGGGTGCAGAGACCCTTTCTCAGTCTACCGAAGTGCAGACCCTGGTGAGGGAGTATTATGAAAGTAACAAAATCGTGGCCATGATATGTGCAGGTGCGTCGGAGGCACCAAGGCTACATCGCGGATAGCACAACAACGCCGCCGCCTTTTCAGGCATACTGGCCGCAAAAACAGCTGGTCTTCCTTTACAGCCGGTGACGTCGCATCCAGTGATCAAGAACGATCTAGTTTCGAGTGAGTGCACTTGAATCCAGAAAACAACAGCTCGTAACGTGTGCTTGGACAGGTTACGACTACAAAGAGGATTCTGTTGTCGTGTCTGACAAGGTACCAGGCAAAGGGACGTTGGTTACGAGGTGCGTGGCCCCATTCTCAGCGTACTCTTGCGTTGACGATATGCTCTGCAGTCGAGGACCAGGTGAGTCGTGTGCCGGCTAGATTATGCTCTTTCAGATGCGTGGCACGCAGGCACCGCTTTTCCTTTTGCGTTCAAGTTGGTCGAGTTGCTTTGTGGCAAGACCAAGAGAGACGAAGTTGGAGAGCCAATGATGTTTCCTCCTGGTGTTGGGTATCCGTAGTGACTGACGCATATTGTTGACTTGTTACGTAGTACCGCGTGAAAATGACACGGTTCGTGTTTTCGCATTCGTTTCGTTGCTGAAATTTTCGGGTGGTCGTATGCGCGTTGCTCAGCACGCTGTACGACGGATTCATGGGCTTTCGTGGACGGTAGCCACTCGCCAATGGCGTTGTAGGGCAGGGACAGATCTGATAACAGGCCGTAGATTTATCGAGTCATCCGCCGACCCCCCCTTTAAACACCGACCTCACCACCACAGTCCCCTTCTGACTCCATCCACAATGTCCTCTACAGATTCCTTGACGGCCTCGCTCGCATCCCTCTCAATCGCTCCAACCGCATCCGTATTCCATGCAGACACAAACTCTCCTGCGTCTTGGCGCGATGCCCTTGTCGCCAACCCTTCGGCACCCGAGTCATTCGAGCTGATCAAAACGCTTGTCTACAAGCCGAAAACTGCAAAAACAGCCACTCCAGTCCCTGTTGTTGTCATCGCACGCGATGAGACCGAAACCAGCTCATCATCCATCGCCAAAAGGCTCAATCTCAAGGAACTGCGTTTGGCCTCGGAAGACCTCCTTACCGAGTTTTTCGGCCTCGATAAGAACTCTCGTGCGCTTCTTGATCTGTTTGGTCCCGCAGATAGTGTCTCATGTCGTCGATCGTAGTGTCGCTCTTGGCGTTGAATAAGGACACCTTCTCCAAGGTGGTCACGGTGATCGACGCCTCCATCGCAACCTCGTCTACTACGTTTGCAGTTCACGCATGCTCATCGAGTTCTACCCTGTTCCTCTCCGGGAAAGACATCATCACATACCTCAAGAGCCTTGAAACAGAGGAGGTCAAAATGGAAGAAGTCGACTTCGCTACGCTCAAGACTGATGGGCCAGCTCCAAAGCCAGTCGTCAAGGAGAAAGAGGATGCAAAGATTGACGGTGCTGTGCAGATCGCGATCGGTGTCAAAAAAGAGGTCGATTTTTCAGCTTGGTACCAAAGCGTGAGTTCTGCCGAACGAGGATGAAGAATTCTACTTTGATCTCGCAATAGGTTCTATTGAAAGCAGACATGATAGACTATTATAGTGTCAGCGGATGTTATATCCTTAGGCCATGGTCTTACAGCATCTGGGAGGAAATTCAAGGTAGGTTCCCTTCAGCGCCTAATTTTTACGATGATGTATCGTGTACCATCAGATTGGTTCAATAAGAAGATCAAGCCCATGGGCGTGCAGAATGCCTCATTCCCAATGTTTGTTTCCTCCAAAGTTTTGGAGCGGGAGAAAGATCACGTCGAGGGTTTCTCCCCAGAAGTCGCATGGGTCACGAAAGCGTAAGTCTATTCATTATAGAATAGCACAGTCACGACTAACAATGTGTCAGTGGGTCTTCCGATCTGGAGGAACCCATTGCTATCCGTCCAACTTCTGAAACTGTCATGTACCCATGTACGTTTACCGCACATCGCCTGGAAAAGTGTTCTGACGGTGCTTAGATTATTCCAAATGGGTCAAGAGTCATAGAGATTTACCTCTAAAGCTTAACCTATGGAATAACATTGTGCGGTGGGAATTTAAACATCCCCGTGCGTGATGAAAACCTTTTTTTTTGTTTATTGAGCACTGAAGGTCGTCTCACTCCCAGAGCCATTCATTCGAACCCGTGAATATCTTTGGCAAGAAGGTCATACAGCTCACTTGACCAAATCGGAGGCCGATAAGGAGGTTCACGAAATCCTTGAGCTCTACCGACGCGTTTACGAAGAGCTGCTTGCCGTTCCTATGGTGAAGGGCGTGAAGTCCGAGAAGGAAAAGTTTGCTGGCGCACTTTATACCACCACCGTCGAGGGCTTTATTCCTGCTAGTGGTCGCGGTATCCAGGCTGGCACTTCCCATTGTCTTGGCCAAAACTTTTCGAAGGCGGAGATGTTCAACATCGTTGTCGAGGATCCCAACGACCCTAGTGGTCAAGGCAAGACTTACGCATGGCAAAACTCATGGGGTCTTTCTACGCGCACTATCGGAATCATGGTCATGGTACACGGCGACAACCAAGGGTTAGTTCTTCCCCCTCGCGTTGCTTCGGTCCAAGTTGTTGTCGTTCCATGTGGCATCACAGCCAAGACGAGCGACGAAGACAGGAACAAGATCAATGACGCGTGTGACGAACTTGCCAAATCCCTAGTTGAAATTGGTGTGCGAGCAAAGGCTGATCTCAGGGACGGCTACACTCCCGGTTACAAGTTCAACGACTGGGAACAGAAAGTTCGATTCTCTATTTGCCTCCCATGTTGATCCCAAATGTTGAGACGTACCCTAGGGCGTGCCGCTCCGTCTCGAGATTGGGCCAATCGATCTTGCGAAGCAACAGACCCTGTCGGTTCGTCGCGACACAGGCGAGAAAGCGCCGATTGCACTTGCGGCCATGAAGTCCACCGTCCCTCAACTCCTTGAGACCATCCACAACGACATGTATAAGAAAGCCCTTGACGAGTACAATGCCCACTTGAAGGAAGTCACACGCTGGGAAGATTTTGTGCCAACTCTCGACAACAAGTGTATCGCCGTCATTCCGTGGTGCGAGCGGGTAGCGTGTGAGGATGACATCAAGGAACGGAGCGGTCGATCGTGAGTGTTCTCCCAATGGCCTTCCTACGAGTGGAATACTAACTGTCAGGTTTTTTTGCACAGTGCCGAACCCCAGGACGAACGTGCGCCATCCGCGGGAGCCAAGTCCCTCGCGATTCCCTTTGAGCAGGATCGTTGGGCTCCAATCGAGCATGGCAAGACCAAGTGCGTTGGATGTGGTCAGGACGCGAAACGTTGGACCATGTTTGGAAGATCATACTAGAGTGACATGAAAATGCGATATATATATAACCGGTTGCAGTCGCTCGTGGATACTGTACTACAGTCGTGTGGAAGTCTTGTTTTGACTGGCTGCCGCTACTCGGACTTGCCCAGTGACTACATAGCAACCTCGCAGATTATCCCGAAACATGTCGAGACTCCTTGCCCGGGTTCAAGTTGACCATCGTCATCCACGGTGGTTGAGTTGAGACGCCGGAACACGGAACCACCATTGCTACCGTCTCTCTTGGGTTCAGTTTCAGCTTCCACTTGCATCCTGGATTCTCAAGGCAAACGACAACCTTTACAATTGCTTGCGACACGCCCGTGTACTACACATTGACTTGTCTGCGGTGAGTGCGCAACTGCTTGGCATGGTTTCGGTCTCAAACCTGAGAACTCAGACGTCTCCATCATGATCAGTGTCTTCGTCGCTGACAGGAGGCGTTCCCAAGGAAAGAATATAGATTCTATGTTCCATTTTATGCCCATATTTCTGCACCCACGCAGTGAAACAGAATGCCGCCGACCTGATATCGTCGAGGATTGAGTACCCGTCAACTGAGGGACAGCGTGCCTCATCCCCTTGTGTAAGGCTAACCACGCAGGATGCCGACCTTGTCTATCACAGCGCAGGTCGGGGGGGCCGAGGCGTGGCCCGTTGAGAAATACCGGTCATAATGAACGGGATTCCGTGTCCCGTGGGGACAAGGTTTCAAGGAGTGAGTAGTGGCTCCGACAGAGTGCAGATTGTCTGTACTACTGTCGGAACAGCCACTGACTCCATGAAACCTTGACCAGCAGGCCAAGCTGTCGGTGGGACACACTAAAATTTGTTTCGTTTCACATCCTGGTGATGACTTTTTGGGCCCCAGTCCTCGAGGGGCTTGGCATCTCACCTCGTGACCAGCACCGTGGCACATACATAGTCCATGCGGTCCCTAAACTGTGGATCACGGCAGCTTTGATCTTTGATCATATAAAGACAATCTTCCACCTCAGACATGTAGGTGCTCCTTCCCGTTTCCTCTGGACGCTATCTCTATGCCTGGCGTGAGTTGTCTTGTTCATTCTGTCTTCTGAGTCTGCTCACACGGATATAGTACAGCTCACGCATCGCAGCGAATCCCGTACGTGCTGCGCGAAAATGCTAGATGCCTGTTCTAACTCTTCGATCAGTACATCGTAGGTTCTTTCGCATGTATTGGTGGTGGTCTTTTTGGTCTGGACATTGCGTCCATGTCCGGCGTATTGAGCGTGAGTGCCTCCCTACTCGATGTCGGCCTCTCGCCTAAAAAAATCTCCAGAATGAAGCCTATCTCAGTGTGTTCCACAACGTAGGCCGATATTAATGCTATATTCGTACGGCTAACAACATGAAATTAGCCTGCCTCCAACGCTCAAGGAGCTATCGTTGCATCCATGCCTGCCGGTTCTTTGTTCGGCGCCCTTGCGGTCACCTCCCTTGCCGATCGCATTGGTCGTAAAAATACCATCATCCTTGCCAGTGTTATCTGGGTCATCGGTAGTATCTTGCAATGTGCCTCTATCGTGCGTGGTTTCTCTTCTTATATTCAAGGACCTTCGGTCATTTACCTTGTTCACCTTGTTAGAATCGTGGCATGCTAATAGCAGGTCGTGTCATCGCCGGGATTTCTGTCGGTCTCGCGTCTAGTGTCGTACCCATCTATCAGTCCGAGATCGCTGCTCCCTCGATCCGTGGTCGTCTTGTGTCCATTCAGCAGTGGTCAATCACCTGGGGTATCATGTTGCAATACTTTGTCCAATTTGGATGTTCGTATATCAGCGGCGCGGCGTCCTTCCGCATTCCGTGGGGTCTCCAAGCTATACCCGCGGTTATCCTTGGCGTCGGGATGTTGTGGTTCCCAGAGTCTCCCCGTTGGCTGGTCGACCATGATCGGTAAGCACTCTACAACAACCACTTTGCTACGCTCTATATTCACGA
This sequence comes from Neotropicomus parvogracilis, assembly GCA_038088955.1. NCBI lineage: Eukaryota > Fungi > Basidiomycota > Agaricomycetes > Boletales > Boletaceae > Neotropicomus > Neotropicomus parvogracilis. The sequence continues at coordinate 20,040 of JBBPJX010000171.1, forward strand.
TTTTCCACAGCGAGGATGAAGCTCTTGATGTTCTTGCCGATCTCCACGGAAACGGTGATAAAAGTGACGAACTGGTCGTGTTGGAGTTTGAAGAAATCAAGGAACAGGTCACTTTCGAACGAACCGAAGGCGCCAAATCGTTTGCGGATCTACTGAAACCTGGTATTCTTCGTCGCGTCGGCCTTGGTTGTTCCCTCCAGATGTGGTCTCAGTTGTCTGGAATGAACGTCATGATGTATTACATCGTGTATGTGTTCGAAGGAGCTGGTCTGACTGGTCGCCGTGGTAACCTCATCGCCGACTCCGTCCAATACGTCCTCAACGTCGCCTTCACTGTTCCCGCAATTCTCTATATCGACCGATGGGGTCGCCGTCCTCTCCTCATCATCGGATCCACACTCATGGGCTTTTTCCTTTCCCTTGTCGGTGGTCTTCAGGGTCAATACGGAGCATGGGGAACCATCAATGGTTCTCCAGTCTGGGTCATCACGGACAATCAGGCAGTGACCAAGGCTATCATCGTCAGTTCATATCTCTTCGTCTGCTCGTTTGCCATCACCATGGGCCCTGTCTCGTGGACATACCCCGCAGAGATCTTCCCGATGAGGGTGCGTGCCAAGGCTGTTGCACTCTCCACCGCGACCAACTGGATCTTCAACTTTGCGCTCGCTTATGCCGTCCCACCGGGTCTAGCCCACATCGCGTGGAAGACTTACTTTGTGTTCGCTGCGTTCAACTTTGCGGCTGCGCTTCACTTCTTCTTCTGTTTCCCCGAGACGGCGCAGCGTACGCTCGAGGAGATCGAGGAAGTGTTTGCCCAAGGACATGTGTTCAGCGCGTGGGCTATCTCTCGTGAGGTTGGAAAGAGGAACTTGGAGGACGTCGTTGGGCGGAAGGGGGCTGAAGACGCCACTGAAAAGTTGTGATGAACTTCAACGCGTTTTGATGTGCTTGTGCGGTCAGCGGGGAGGATATTATCATACCATCTTAATTTTTTTTCTTCACTCACGTATCATACGTCTTATACTTGGTTCTGTTCATGGTTTACTTGTGTGGAATGTAGGCTACTTCCGCCAGGTCCGTCACACTTGGTTTCTGCACACCGAGATAAAGCAGTGGGGAAGTTCTAGGGTTCAAATGGAGCATGGGAGTGGGGGTGTAGGACGAGCGACACGGGTTGAGTGGCGTGGTTAGCCATCAGAAAGTGGTTTAAATGCTGGATGAATCCTCGAGCAGTGGCACTAGTGGAAGGAGAGGGGATGATGGATTTGGTAGTCAACGAACGGGAGAGGTACATACATGCCACGAGTAGATACACGTCACGTGACACAGGGCTAGTCAAAACACAGCCACAATAACCAAAGGTGGGATGCTGTGTCATATCAAGACTCTTCCACTTCCTACCAAGAAACCCTAAACATGTTTTGTGCTGCACTCAAAAAGTGCCATTCTCTGGCAAATATTGCCCCATGTCTCAGATCTGTTGGAGGCTGTCCTCCACCTGTTATGTGTGCCAACCTCCTTAGGGAACTGTTGCAGTTGGCCCCTAATAACAGCAAAGGCCAACTTCAACTCCAGCAAGAGATTCTAGCAGCAACAGATGATACCTCACTCATGAAGATAGCTGGGATATATTTCAACAATCTCATTCTTCCCTGTATGTTTCACACCCATTCAATATATATACTAACCAACAATCCAAAAGTTTATTGCTGTCATATTCCAAAGGCATCACAAATCAATTACAGTCCTCATTCTTATACTTCACAGCTAGTGGAAGAGGGGAAATTGAACTACCTCAGATCCTTGAGTGCAGTATGTTGACTTTCAACAAATTTTAAATGTCATCTCCACTTACATTTTAATAGGCATTGTATCATAATGACTATCATTCTCAAGTGTCTGATTATTCCCAAAGAGGTCATGGTGGTTCCCTATATCTTCAAGCTGCACATATTATTCCAAAATCATTCAACAAAAGCTTTAGAAGGGGCAGCAAAAAAGTATGTGTATGACTTCAATGATTGTCTGACATTATGATTGAATACATGACTTGCAGGAATTCAAATCTTCCAATGTGTTGACCACCTTGTCCATGTTCAGTGATGATAATATCATTTCAGACTTGGCAGGTAACAAGATACACCATCTAGAAAACATGGTGTTGATGGATATATTAACTCATTTCTGCTTCAATTGCCTTGCTTTGTGGTATAAACCTGTACTGGTAATGTTGTGTGAATATCTTTAACTCTTGTATACTCAAACTTTTATAGGGTGTACAACACACATATACTACTCATTTTGTTGATGAGTCCCTCATGAGATCTTCCTCTATCTTCAGATCTGTCACCTTTTCCACAAAAACTGGTCTTCCACTTCCCAGCAGCTCCTATCTAGCACTTCATGCATTGTGTTGTGAAGTAGTTGCAAAGTCTGGCCTTGGATGGTACATGAATCTTCATACAAGAAAAAGCACCTGAAATCTATTATGTGTTCACATGTGTACTAGCCTGTCAGTGTGCTTGCATACATTATGTCATGGATACTGTATACTGTACATGGGAGTACTTGTGTCAACTTACTTAATCAATACAAATTTCACATCATTAATTATCAGACTTGAGTTATGGAAAGCTAGTTACATGGCATTTATGCATGTGGAGTCTGCTTCATTCATGAGCAATTAGCCATTTGCCTGGCTTGTGCCTTTGGCCCAAACATTCCAAGTTGGCTTGGAAATTTTACACTAACTACATCATGATGGGGTGGCATTGGCCAGCCCCGTGACCTGTCCCTGCGTCGACATCGTGTCGCATTGTCGTGGTAGAGGGGGTGGGGTGACGCTCGTGCCGTCGACGTCGTGGTGATGAGGTGGCATTGGCCAATCCCCGTGCCTGCATCATCATTGTCGTCGTTCTGTCCCACTGCAGTCATCGTCGTCCCATTGCGTTGGCCATCCCAACACAGTCGTCATTGTCTTGGTGGCGGGGCACCAGCGCCTGGGGACAGCCATCGACGTCGATACTGTGGTGATGGGGTGCGCGTTGTCATCTTCGCGGCGGTGGCGATGGGGTGGCATTGGCCAACCCCCTCGCGTCGACGTCGCGACATCGTTGTTCTGGTAGGGGGCGACGCCTGCGTCGTGGCAATGGGTGGTATTGGCCAGTTCCATGACCACGTCGATGTCGTAGTGGCGGAGTGGCATTGGCCAACCCCATACCCGCGCCGACGTCGCGGTGGTAGTGGCGATGGCGGTGGTGGTGGTCACTGGTTGTGGGGGTGACTCGTGCCGTCGACGTCGCATCGCATCATCGTCGTGGTAAGGTGGCACCTGTATCGTAGCCAGCGTTCCGTGGCGTCGGCCACCCCCACACCGTCGTCGTCGTTGCAGCGCCGTGGCATTGGCCACGTTGTTATTGTCGACGTCG
>JBBPJX010000172.1:0-23404 GCA_038088955.1 Neotropicomus parvogracilis
ATCCAAATCACATGACCCAGGGACCAATATTGTAGCCAAGAGTGACTACTATATTTATTCCCACCAAAGCTAAGCGAGATTCCCACATGTGGTTGCAGTGTGCTTCATGCATTGCATTGAGGTTAAACATTGCAACGGTTTTGTTGCTCAATGTATCAAGTCTGAGGGTACATATTAGGTGATCATTGGTCCACAGGGTCCTGGATGAGTGTTTCGCTTGAGGGGGGGCACTCACAAAGAGGCATCATCTTAGAGTCCACAGATACATTGACAAGTCCAGTTGTCCAGTTAATGATGGGGTTCCACATTCGGAGCCATGGCATTCCAAGGATGAGGTTGCCTTGCCTAGGTTGAGAACCATGAGAGAGAGCATCTCTTGGTATGATCTGGAGGTGACAGGCACTTGGACTGTGTGGTGGATGGTCCCTCGGACATTCCAGGGGCCATCTATGTTAAAAGCTAGGATCAGGTGGGTGAGTGGGGCTAGTGGAAGTCATAGGTGAGTGGCAAGGGCTGGAGAGATGAAGTTTCTGGTAGCTCCACTCTCGATGAGGGCAGAGGTGATGATGGTTTGTTGTGAGCCAGCTAGTGTGAGTTCAAGAAGTAAATTTCTATCGTTGCACAATGACATGAGTACTATACATAGCTAATCTTTGAGTGAAAAGGGAAGATGTCATGACATCCTTTCTTTCTAAAAATCCTGAGGTTTTTCCTCGTTTACGAAACATGTGCTAAGTACATTGATGATCTCTTCTCTAGAATGTCCTTGTTCTTGAAGGGTTCTGAGGAGAACTTCATCAGCCTCTTCTTTGGCAATGTTGGCAGTAGGTGTTTCAAGATGCAGATGTGATTAGGAGTGGTTTGGGTATGAGGAGTTGAAGGGAATGCTCTACATTGGAGAGCCAAATGTCTGGGTTTTCAGCATCTAAAACAAAGCTTGTCATGGATGCAGCATGCTCGTTCTACTGGGGAGAGTCTGGGGGGGGTACTGGTGGTGATGGTGTTGATGTCCATAGTATTGGGGTCTCGGGCAGGTCTTGGAGTATACATACAGTAGGTTTGAGGGTGTCTCAGGGTTTGATACCCTTGGCATGTTCCCAATTGGTCTGAAACATTTGCAAGCTAGCATATCATTCATTGATGGTGGTAGGGGATTTTTCCATCATCATGACTCTAGTGTGAAGTCCTTCAGGCAGGTCTTGCTTGAAGTATGTAAGCTTCAAGGGCTTTAAACTCCTTGATGTTGCTTTGAGCAACATTGGTGCAAAAGTCTGAGATGTAACTAGTGATGCCCTTGCAAGAGGCAACAGTGAGGGTGTTGAGCTTATTGATGGCATCACCTACATAGTCTAGATGAATGAAGGTTTTCTTGAATGCGTCTATGAATGCATCGAATGCTCCAAAAGAGACAGGAGTCTGGATGGTGGCAGTTTTCCAAGCAATGGTTGCCCATCCAAGGGCTGAGCCTTCCATCATGTATGAGAGTGCGAATTAGATTTTGTCATCATCATCAACATACATAGATGTGCTTGTTGACTAGGAGGTAGGACATGACCATGGAAAGCCATGCCTGTGCCTTGCTTTGGTCCCCATTGAAGGCGAATGATTGCCCAATCTTTTTCTCAGGCCTCGAGGTGGAAGACATTGGGTTAATGGGGGGAGGTAATGGTAAGGGTGGCGCAAATGGTGATGGTATTGGTGTCAAGAACAGGGGTGCTAATGGAGTAGTACTGGGTGGGAATAGAGGACTGCTGAGTTCAACATCTTCTTCTGATTTGTCTAGGCTGGAGTCTGAGTCAGAGTGAGGAACTCCCCAAATATGAGAGTTTCTGTGGGCTATGGTGGGTGGAATGGCAAGGCATTGCCCAAGGGGTCAGACTTGAACTAATGTTATGCTGCAACGAAGAGACTAAGAGAAGGGCTTGAGGAGAGTGTTACTCAAAAGTGTAATGGGACTTTGACATGGGAGAGCTCATGATATAGACCACAGAAGAGATAGAGAGCATGAGCAAGCATCCCTTCAAACAGTGGAATGAGACTGTGGAGAAGAGAACCTAGGATGACAAGGGTGATGACAAGGAATAAGGCAAGGGCTAGCACAACTGCTAGAACTTGGATGGTGACTGCCACTTCAACAGTGGTGGAGATCAGCAGGATGCTGAGATGAGGAATAGCTACTAGGAGCAATTGGAGGGGCGAAGGGCATGATTCCTTCAGGATGAGACAAGGGTTTGCAACATAGGTTACAAGAGTTCAAGTCTAACATACATGGAGAGGCCAGAGACATATACATAAATAAGAAGAGAAACTGTAGAATGTGATGTTCTGCAGTGACAATGGACACGAGTCATAAATATGAATGCAGTACGAAGGGAAACAATCACCATCAGAAATAGGGAAGGTGATGGTGATGCATCAACAATGGGAATAACCTGTCAGATATTATAGGGATGCAATGATCAGGCTGTAAAAGGCAACACCAAAGCAATGAGGATGAAAGAAAGAGATCAGATGAGATAAAAGAAAGAGACACCATCTACTGATAAGAGGAGGAGCAAGTGCTCATAGTCTACATATGTATGTGAAAGAGTGGTAGTAAGCAAGTAGCGCAAGAAATGAGAAACAGTTGTGGAGACAGCAAACATACATATTGTAACAGCCTCTGCCACATATGATAAGGCAGGATTAATCATGAAACAACAGCTCTTCATCCAATTCAAGCCATGAAAGGTTGGTGACAAGATTTGGCTGGACAACAAGAACCTACACCTTCAATATCCCACAACCAAGTTCTCCCCCTAACCCTAACCCCCTCCTTAAAAGAGAAAGGCCCTTCGAAATCCTCTGAGTTCTATCTCTGATAACATACAAACTCAAACTACCACCAACTTGGAAAATACACAATGTCTTCTACACGGCCTTGCTATCCCCATACAAAACCACAGCTAAACATGGCCCTAACTATAATTGACCAACACCAGAACTAATCACATTAGAAGAAGAATATGAAATTGATAACATTCTCACACATTGGGACTCCCCTGGCCGATATCAATACATATCTGACTGCATGGAAAGGATACTCTTCATTGGAAAACATGTGGGAATCTGAACCCAACTTTGACCACACCCATGAAACATTAAAAGCCTATAAAAAAGCCCACCATCTCTAATGTGGTGGAACAACCCAGAACCCACTCCTCATTACATCCTTATTATCCTCCTCCTCCTCTTCGTTCCTCCCAACTCATCCTCATCTCATGGTACATTTATCTCTGCCTTCAACTGTTCCGCTCCCACAACCCAAAACTGTCCGAAGAACCAGCCTGAAGGAAAACCTACCCTGTGAGCACCCCCACCATTCCTACACCATTTCACCACATGTAAATAAACTTTTTATTTTGTTCTCAAACCCTCGGTTTCAATACCATGAGTTCCACCCCAGAACTAAAGAACATCAAACGTGGATAGACCAATATATGTCCAAACACTCCTACTTTTACAAGTTCTCATATTGCCCCTTCTATTATTAATACAGTCAACTCTGTATAAACCCATACTTGTCAGGATAGGCCTGGAATATGGGTTTTCACAGAGTATGGGTTATGACCGAGGCAGACCATGACGTAAACAAATTGATACATGCTCGAAATTTCATGAACCATAGACATCCATGTATTTGGCCCTGCCCTATTTGCATGTGGTGACCTGCTAGTACAGACTGTAGTCATGTGGAGGCTGGTGACCCCACTCACAGAAATACATTGGTGTGTCTTGATCAGACGGCACAGAGCAAAGAAAACAAGTGCTGAAAGTGAAAGTGATGAGAATGAAAGTGATGAGGATGACTCAGCGAGACAGACTATATATCAGTACTATAAGAATGTGAACTAACTATGTCAAAATCTTTGTGTCTTTCATATGTTGCGTCTCTCATCTGCATGTCATCTTGCCAAACAATTCCAACATTGACTCTAACTTACACATAAATGGATCGTCAATCTCCTTCATGTACCTCCCCAAGACCATTGCTGCCCAAAGTGCTTTGCCACGAGAAGGACCTGGTTCGTCCAGCTCTTCATCACCCACTGCCATCTAACCATCCTGTTCCCTCTCCTGTGCTGCCTTTGCATCCATTACAGCACAGTAGATATCTTCATCAGATGCTTTGTAAGTATTTTGAGATTCTAAAGCTAGGTTGAGAAGCTGATCAAGATCCATTTGGTTCGAGCATTGAAGGGCTCCAGTAGCCTCCAAGTCATCCAATGCCTCACAAATGGCATGCTCGGCTTGTGCAACAGGATCATTGGAGTCACAGTTGGATGAGTTGCTTGGCTTGGATCCAGAGTCAATAGGATGGATTAGGGATGATATAGGAAGAGAGTGCTGAATGTTGGATGTTGAAGTCAATGAGGTGGCCTTGGGAAGAATGTTGGCTTTCTGCCAGCAATTTTGAATTGTTGTCATATCCACCTCTTTCCATGCGTTGTCAGTGAGTCGCATAGCTTCAAGCTGGTCAATATCATAAATATGAGATGGTGTAATGCCAGCTTCATAGTGGTCAATAGTGCTGGATAAATTGTGCCCAATACTTCACCTTGAAGCAGTGAATAATTCCTTGATCATTTGGCTGGACATGTGCAGTAAGGTTTGGTCAGAAATTGACAACACAGATGTTGGTGAGGGTCTCGGGAACAACATGACCTGAAAAGTTGTCATGAAAGAGCAAAATCTTTCGATTTTCACTTCAAAGCTTCCTATCCCAGTCCAACAGCCATTCTGAATAGATTGCACCTGTCATCCATGCTTTCACATTGGAGTGGTACTGAAAACCAAGTTGGGCACTGGTCTTGCCCTTGAATGCCCATGGCTTGTGTGCTTTACCGATGACAAGCGGTGCAACCTTCATTGAGCCCTCTGCATTTGTCATGAATAGATATGAGAGTTGAAGCTTCTTTCCCTTGACGCCAGAGTATTGTTTGTCAGTGAGTCCATGATCTGGTGGCATACTGCAGATGTTACTTGAGTCCCATAAAACAATGAAAAATAGTCAACAGAAACCTATGCAAGGAATAAGGAAGTCTCGTCTGGGTTCACTAGATCTCATAACTGGAAACCCTCTTCAAGAGTTTCCTTGATAATCTCTTGACAATATAGTCACATGTTTTCAATGGCATCAATAGATGCTGAAGCAGTCTCACCATGCCTCTTAATATATCTCAAGCCATTTCATGTCTTGAGGCTAGTCAGCCACCCTTCACTCAAATGGAGATGTTCATCCTCCAGCACACTGACAAGATTTGCAAACCAGTTCCATTTCTCATGAAGAATAAGGCCAGTAATCACCAGCTTGTCCACCATTGCCTTGGAGATCCAAAGGTCCAGCATTTCTATGATCTCAGGATGTTGTGTTTGACAAATCTGTTTGGTTAAATGCACCAGATTCAGATTATGATGGTATACATCATGCCACTTTGCTTCTTGTTTGACCCATGATGAGATAAGTGGCTGTGTAATGTTGAGCTGTGGAAAGATTGGGCGAAAATGAGTGGCAATTTTGGTCTGGTTCTTACCATTGACGTTGTGCCAGTCCAAAATCTTGATCTGTTGTTGAAATGTTGCATTCTCTCGTTTTTGATAAGGTTTGATGGTAGACTTAGACTTTGAAGTCTCACCAGGAACTGTCATGACATTCATGGCTGGACCTGCATACAACATTCAGTACAGTTGCAAGTATATAAATTGAAAAGAATGACTTACACTTACACTTTTTTGAAGGAAGATTGTCACCATGCAACATGCCTGCAATTGCCTGCAATTTCTGTACAATTGCTCTTTCATGAGAGCTTAACCTGTCATGGGCATGTTCATAATCAGATGCATTGTCCAAAGTCTCAACCACCCGTTCTTCATCTATCAAATTGCCCATACCATCCAGCCAGTCTTGGTCAACCTCAGATATAGGTCGACATGCTTTTAGCTCTGCCTCAAGGTTGGCCTTTCGCTCCTGAAACTGAGCATTAAGTTTTATTAAGCCAGTTTTGAGGATTTTGACTGGTTTCATGATCATGAGTTGTGTTTTGCACTGGCTTTAAGTCACAGTTGCCAACTTGGACGAAGTTGACAGCCAAAGAAAAAAAGATTATATAATAGAACATCCTAATATAGCACTATTAGGATTAGGATTATGGGTTATGGTGGCACAAATCATCATGGAGTATTGTGTATGGGATTATTGACACCAAATCTCTGCATACAGACTTGGGAAATGGAAAATACTATGGGTTTGTGCAGAGTATGGGTTTATACAGGTATGGGTTAATACAAAGTTGACTGTATGTCTACTCCTTCACTTCCTATTGATGTTCTATTACTTACTTTGGCAGTACAACAACTTTTGATCACTTCCATTCTGACCATACCATACTTAACCAGGGAACTGGAGGATGTCCCAGAATACTTTGACCTTGCACCACTCCATGCGGGAGTTCATCTATTTCATCGTATCACACTCATCACTATTCTACACCACCACTTCTACCCAACATTACTGACAACCTTTATTCCTGAATCCTCCATATTGCCATGGAACCTTTACTAGACTCTCTTTGTGACCTTTTAGTCATTGCAGGCATTGGTCCCTTCATATATGTATACGATCCAATCTCCACTTTTCCTCAAAACTTTCCACCCCATATTTGAATCCTTGTCAAATGAAGAAAGGACACTTGTCACCTGCCCACCTTCCCCACCAATAGACCATATCCTTCCACCACCAACTCCTGTCAGCCAACCCATCCCAGATGAAGAACTTGAATAACCTGATGAGTTGGAACCCCCATTGCCTTCTGCCCTCTATGCCATTCGATTTGATGGAACTTGCATCCTATCTTCTCCAACACAAGTACTCCCCATTCCACCACTTTCAGTATCTCCAGCTTACCTTGCCACAAACAATTGTCATCAATGTGGCAATCGTGGTCACCTTCATGTCAACTGCCCCCAGTACCAATGCCCTAATTGTGGAACCTGGGCACCAAGCCATTCTCAATACCTGTGTCTTCACACTCAATGCAATGTTTGTCAACATTTTGGCCATTCCACATCCATTTGCCTGACAATCCATTGTGGACTATGTGACTTCACAGACCACAAGAGAACTGAGTGTCCTTCCAATTGTGCTTGATCTGGACACTCCATCTGGTTGGGGCCCAGGGTATTCAGTAGCTGATGACATCATAGATGGGTGGAAGTTGGTCTCGTCAAGGACTCAACTGTACAGAGGGGGTAATGTTACAATATATGTGCTCACCCCTCAACTCTTTCTCTTTATATGCGCTATCATTCTTCTTCCTCTCTTTCAAACCTACCATGAGTACTCACTTCTGATGCTCCCTGTAGATGGACTTACATAATCTCATTCAGCTTCACTAATTCCTTACTTATTGCCATTGGCATCACCTTCCTAAAGCCTGGTCACCACATCGTTAGATACCTGACAGGCTATCCATCAGTTACTTTGCTTTCTTGATCTCTGTTCCTATCAGACTACACCTCATGATGGAGTATTGCTTTCTTGATGGTTTCACTCTACTTATCTATTTGCCAGTTGACCTCTCACCACATATTTAAGAGCATTGATAGATGATGTATACTTTAGTTTAGTTCTCTTGCAATCTACATTGCACTCAAGATCAACTCATTCTTGACAGAATTGTGCCTGTCTTCTCGTCCTCCTCCATTCCTCATCGACCATGTTGTCATTCTTCATTCATCTCTTGTACCAAGTGATCACAACCTCATTGTCTAAAAACGCTCTCATAGAGTCATTAGTTAAGTCACAAGTTATCTCAACTTAACACACTGTAACAATCTCCCTCATCCAGAAGAACTTGCCATGGGTCTGGAGAAACCTGCAAAAGCCACATTTGCAACAGTGGCAAAATCATTCACCTGCAAGCAGCAGCTTGCAAGGGCCAAAATTATCCTCCAGCTCTCTACCTTCCAACTTCTCCATGCTTGTACCATGTCTGGTGACCCCAAAGAAATCTGGGACAATCTCACTCATATTCACCAGTCATGCAGTTTTGACCACATCTTTGTCATGCTCTGTGAACTCTCAACTATGGAAAATGGACCTGACCAGTCCATGAAATTCTGGGTCACTTCAGTTCAAGATCTCACCTTCCATTCCAGGATGTTGGATTTGAAGTTCCCACAACAATCATGATCATGACATTGCTGTGCAGACTTCCTACTGAATATTCCTCACTGATCACCATTGGCTCAACACCCTTTGACAACCTCACCATTAGTACCATCATCACCCAGATGTTAAATAAGGAATTCCACTTACAACCAACCCCTGTCTCTGCTGCCACATTCAGCACTACACAGCCACATCATGAACACAACAAGTTGAAGTGTGGCCCAGAGAAGAGGACCTGATGCTTCAAGTGTTGCAGCTATTGTCACATTGCCAGTAATTGCCCATCCCCCAGCCCTGCCAAGGAGACTACCAAGGAACCTCCAAAATCCAAAAGGACCAATCTCACATGTTGCCATTCCAACTCAGACAAATCATCTCTCTCATCTTACTAGCTGTTGTCATTTCATCACTATATTTCACTAATTACCTACTGTACTTACAAACCACATCTCGTCTGACTGGGTGTGTTGGAGATCACACTTGCTGCAGTTAACACTACACTTTACCTAATCATACCGAATACAGTACACATACCATAGCTAGATGTAATGATGCTTTTCGCCACCACCTCGAGTGCCTTGACCACCTGACTTTTGTCAACCTTCACTTGTGCCTATATCATCCTCTACCAACTGTCCATTCCAACACATCTCCATAGACCTCATCACAGACTTACCATCCTCCAAAGGCCACATGATTATCATGATTGTGGTCAACCACAGCCTCTCAAAGGGAGTGGTCTTTGCCCCTTGCTCCAGTCATATCTCAGCCAAAGAAGTAGTGTCATTCTTTTTCATCCACATTTTTCCCTGATATGGCCTTTATGACTCTGTCATCTCTGATTGCAGAACTCAGTTCACATCAGCCTTCACCAAAGAACTTGCTTGACTCCTATACTATGACATCAAACAAACTGTCCACAGCATACCACCACCCATGGACAGACGAAGAAACTGAGAGAGTCAACCAAGAACTCGAAACTTATATTTGCATTTTTTGTGATGGAAAGCCAGAGTCCTGAATCCAAATCATTCCCATGGTGGAGTTCCATCACAATACAGCCATACACTCAGTCATCAACAAATCCTCATACAGCCTAATTGTTACAAGGGGACAAGGAAAGAGTCTCCTTTATGGCAAGACTAAGTCTATACTGGGGGAATCTCATGATATAGGGATACAGCAATGGGAAGAGCAAATGCAAGGATCTCCTCACAGGCAAGATCTATTAAAGGGCGAGAAGTGGGAAAGTGGACTAGCCACTTGTTGGGTCAACTCAGAAAACTTCTGGGCACTTAGACTGGAGTCCACAATGAGTAACCAAAATGTATTAAAGAAGTAAATAGCAAATACATACTTGGATTCCACAATGAGCAATAAAAGAAACTCATCTGTGGCTCCAGAGTGTAAGTGTGCTTCCAAGTAAACAAATGTAAATAAGTGCACCACACTGGCACAGCACTACCAGAATAAGTAACACTTTAATCAAAAAGTGCGAAATCACCAAGTCTAACACAGGGTACGTACCTGGCAGTTCATGGAATAATTTGACTTTCTGTCGTAGAGTGTTTCTCCATAAAACCCTAGTTCCTGGAACAATGGGATTGAGGATCTGTTGGCCATGAAGATTCCATTTCACCAACCTGAACAAGATCTTTACTCTATGAACATGCGTGCACATTCTGCATCAACTGCATTGACCTGTGGAATAGAAATCATGTCATTGTGTTGGGCAAGGAGTGTGATCATGACTGAGTGTGTACAATTCATTACTGATTCGACACTAACACCTGCCCACTGCCCAACATCTTTTGGCGATATCATGTTTCCATAATGTCCTGCATAATTGAGAAAGATTGTGAGCTGAACTGACACTGGAAGCTGTACATATGTAAGTTATTCGATCTGGAATTGAAATTTTCGTTTTGACAGATTACTTCAATGATATGGTCAAATATGGCAGGATTGCCCCACAGTTTCTTGCAGAATAGATGGGGCTGGAGTGTTCGAGGAGGTGGAGTTGTGGTGCACACATTAACAGTATCTCCAACTGATTCAAATATCTGGGCCCAACATTCCACCACACATCAGTCCCCCTTTCAATATTAGAGGGCAAGAAGTGGGAAAGCAGACTAGCCACTTGTTGGATCAACTCAGGAAGCTTCTAGGGACTTAGACTGGAGTCCACAATGAGTAACTGAATGTATTAAAATGTGTAAATAGTGAATACATACCTGGAGTCCACAATGAGTAACCAAAGAGACTCATCTGTGGCTCCAGGGAGTAAGTGCGCTTACAAGTAAACAAATGTAAACAAATGCGCCACACTGGCACAGCACTACCAGAATAAGTAACACTTTAGTCAAAGAGTGCAAAATCACCAAGTCTAACACTTATTCACCTGACCCTTCGTCCTCTGAACCATTCACTGTCTATTCAGATGCTAATCATGGTGGATGCAAGGACACTGGTCATTCTACTGGTGCATATGTGGTTAAAATGGGAACAGGTGCTGTCTCCTAGATGTCGAAGTGACAATCTGTTGTCACTCTGTCTACCACTGAGGCAGAATACATTGCTGCTTGCGAGGCTGGCAAGGAGATTGTCTGGATGCGTCAGCTGCTATAGGAACTCGGGTTTGGTGTCTCTGGGTCGTCCACTCTGCTGATGGACAATCAGTCTGCAATCCAGATAGCCAAGCATCCTGAGCACCATGGTCGGATGAAGTAGTTGGACTTGCGATGGTTCTGGCTTAGGGATGCTGTTGGCAAGGATGTGATTTCACCCAGGTTTCTCCCCACAGGTGATATGCCTGCTGATCTTTTGACCAAGACATTGGCTAGGGTGAAGGTTGAGCAGTTTTGTAGGGTTATCGGACTATCTAGATTCGGGGGGAGCTAGCTAAGAGTTGCTCAATCAGGGGGGAGTGTTGGACTTGGTGATTTCGCTCTCTTTGATTGAAGTGTTACTTATTTTGGTAGTGCTGTGCCAGTGTGGCGCATTTGTTTACATTTGTTTACTTGGAAGCACACTTACTCCCTGGAGCCACAGATGAGTCTCTTTGGTTACTTATTGTGGACTCCAGGTATGTATTCGCTATTTAGTCCTTTAATATGTACATTTCAGTTACTTATTGTGGACTCCAGTCTAAATTCCTAGAAGCTTCCTGAGTCAATCCAACAAGTGGCTAGTCTGCTCTCCCACTTCTTGCCCTCTAATAAAAGAAAAGAGAGAGACATTACAGGATATGAAGCATTGTAACTCCATCCAAGGACATGAGGAGGAGCAAATGTTCATAATCTATGTGAAACAAGGGGAGCAAAATGATAGTACATGTTAAGAGAAAAAGAGAAGATGAGAGTGCCAAGATCATAACATTATCCCCTTGGTATAGTCAAGTCCCAGATGAGACCAAAATCCAGTCATTCATGATATTGTTCAATAGAGAATACTCTGGGTCATCTCTAGCAGATGGTGTCTCCAAGTCAAGCACAATGGGCAGGACACTGATCTCTCCTGTGATCCTGGGCATTGTAGTGGAGGCAGTGGGTTGTGGGGCATATGAATGCAGCATGTCCAAAAATTTTACAAACATCACATTGAGTCTGCAGGCACAGATATTAACGATGTTCTGGTGCCTAGGTATTACAGTTTGGGGATTTGTATTGTGGGCAGTGCATGCAAAGGTGACCACTATGGCCACATTGATGGTAAGTGTTGGTGGCAAGGAAAGCTGCAGATGCTGCAATGGCTGTTGAGGGTAGTACTCATGTCAGAAAAGATAGGATGCAAGTTCCATCAAATTGAGTGACATGGAGAGGAATGGGGAAAGGACAAGGTGAGGTGATGGTTGGTGGAGTGGAGGGTTCAACAAGGGGTTCTGAAAGTTGTGCAGCTAAAGTGAGGGTCTTGGTGGGAGGCAGTATGGGAGGTAACTACATATGAACACCTGCTTTTGTTCATCAGATAATGCCTTGAAAATGGGAAGAAAGGCCTCAAGAAGGAATGGGGTTTCCATGGCATAAATGAAGGGGCCTATTCTGGTGACAATCAGAAAGTCACACATGGAAGTGAGAAGGGGTTCCATTGGGATGCAAATAGTCTATGTATAAAGGTCATCCATGATGTGCAGGAGGAAATATTGGTGAAGGATAAGTAGGAGGGCAATGCAGTGAAACAGACATACTTTGGTGTTCAAGGTAACCATGTTCTCATATTCAAGGACCTCTTCCAAAGCTTGGATGAGGCAGGGGGGTGATGAGAATGGAAATGATCAAAAGATGTCACTCATCATTGGAGAGGAAGTCTATGTCAATGGGAAGCAAAGGGTGAGCCATATTGCTATGCTAGTAATGAAACAGGCAATAAGGAAAGTGGCAAAAATAAGAATGTTGTGACACATGAGTGTCAATCCAGGTGTGGTGGCCTTTAACCCCAGGATGAAACTTGTGGTATTGAAAATGGGAATCTGCAAAAGAATGAAACAGACAATTGATCATGCACAAAGTTCTGGTGTAGAGTGATACTCATGGAGAGAATGATGTCCTAGGTGAGATCTAAAAATGATTCTGGTGAAGGTTGACATTGTTGATATTGGATGTAGATATCAAAGATGATTAGACAAGCAATGGAGGGAAGAAAGATGGTGAGAACAATGACAAGGACATAGCAGGGACACATAGTGGGGTCTGACCACATTACTTCAGTTGATGGTTCATTTTACAGTATAGTCCCTTAAGAGTTCTACAGTGTGGATAAAATTGGACTCAGGTTCCCATGTGTTTTCTGATGAGGGGTATTCCTTCCATGTGGTCAGGAACTGATAGTGGCCAGAGGAACCTCAATGGGAATGGATAGCCTCAATTTCATATTTTTCTTCTAATCTGATCAGTTCAGGAGGAGGGCAGTTGTAGTTAGGGTCATGTTCAGTGGTTTCTCTATATGGGGATAGAAGTGCTGTGTGGAATATGTTGTGAACCTTTCATGTGGGAGGTAGGTAGAGTTAATAGGCAACCAGGAAGAAAACCTTTACTATCTCAAAGGGTCCTTCTCATTTTGGGATAAACTTGCAAGTGAAATACATAATGAAAATGGAGATTTTTGTTGTCTAACCACATCCTGTCTCCAACCTTCCAGGGTTTGAATCTAGTGAACAGTCATTGTTTCATGGCAAGGCATGCATTATTGTGAGTGGCAAGGGCTTCAGAACAAACAGAATTGAGCACAGTTATTCTTGTTTCTAGAGTAAGGAAGAATATTTTTCTGATGAGCAGATAAGAGTGCAGCTGATATCCCATCATGAGTTGAATGTTAGACTTGGTGATTTTGCACTCTTTGACTGAAGTGTTACTTATTCTGGTAGTGCTGTGCCAGTGTGGCGCAGTTGTTTACATTTGTTTACTTGGAAGCGCACTTACTCCCTGGAGCCACAGATGAGTCTCTTTGGTTACTCATTGTGGACTCCAGGTATGTACATATTTGCTATTTACCCATTCTAATACATTTGGTTACTCATTGTGGACTCCAGTCTAAATCCCTAGAAGCTTCCTGAGTCGATCCAACAAGTGGCTAGTCCGCTTTCCCACTTCTTGCCCTCTAATAATATCTGCATCTTCATCATCATCATCATTTGGATTGTCCACCAGCTGCTGAGGACTGAGTTTCCACCATTCATGGGGTGGATTGCACTGTCTACGTGGCAATTGTGCACTGATCCCAACAGGGGTTGATGGTGGAGATGGATCAGGGGCTGATGAAGGGGATAGATTGTGATTAGGAGTAACAGGAGGAGATGCAGGCATAAGCACAGGAGATGGACCAGGATCAGGACTCTGAGGAGCATGTGCTGGATCGCCAACACCAACACTCCCCCCTGGTGTTAGACTTGGTGATTTCGCACTCTTTGACTGAAGTATTACTTATTCTGGTAGTACTGTGCCAGTGTGGTACATTTGTTTACATTTGTTTACTTGGAAGCGCACTTACATCCTGGAGCCACAGATGTGTCTCTTTGGTTACTCATTGTGGACTCCAGGTATGTATTCGCTATTTACACATTCTAATACATTTGGTTACTCATTGTGGACTCCAGTCTAAGTCCCCAGAAGCTTCCTGAGTCAACCCAACAAGTGGCTAGTCCACTTTCCCACTTCTTGCCCTTTAATACATAGGTTATGAGCCCTGTGCTCTAGCCCTTATTGCACAACATCAGCTCGCTATCACCACTCAATTCTTTCTCCATTCGATTCTCCATCCTCAATTCTCCCTGTTGCCCAATTTTAGGCTTGATCCATTGAGGGACAGAAGAGATATACCATTGGAAAGCTTCTGGGTATCCTAGTGCGCTTCTACCCATCTATTTCTTGTCATTACTCAACAACAAACCCCTCAATTGTCCTCATCCTGGTGTCTATAGTCATCTCTGGACTCATATCTGTCGAAGGGATCATAGATTTACTCTGAATTCACCTAGGATTGCCTCACTACATCGACATCTTCCTCAGGTACCCCATCCTCACCATAACCCTATACCACAAAGCCCCTCTTCCCAAGGCCCCTTTTCCTAAAAGCCCCTCTTGTTAAAGCCCCTCATGTTCAGTCCCCTATCGATGTCTTCTGAACAACAACCACATCATCGCATCCAGCCACTTAAGGGCACCAACTACCCCACTTGGAGCAAAGAGATGAAGGCCCTTCTTCGCTCGAAAGGCCTCTGGAGGCTTGTTGATGGCAAGGATGTGTGCCCTACAGCTGCTGGAACAGACCAGACTGCCTGGGATATCAAACAGAACAAGGCTGCTGGCGAAATCATGCTTAACCTTGCTCCAGACCAGCGAGTCCATATCAGATCCCCCAAGAATGACCCAGCTGCTGCCTGGACCGCTCTTAACACCCTTTATGTGCAACAGAAGCCTGGAATGCGCTTTGTGGCCTATGACAAGTTCTTTAGTATTAGAAAGTGTCCTGAGGAGTCCCTCACTGCGCTTATTGCTCGAGTCAAGCAGGGGATGTTGAGAATAAAGGATCTTCAGGCGAACACCTTCACCATGACGAATCTAGATGATGAACTGACCTGCATGGCCCTCATTCATGCTCTTGGTCCCAAATACTATCATTTCACTTCATCGCTTGCCCTACTCACTGATCTCAACAAGGATAAGGTCAAGACAGCATTCCAGACTGAGGAAATCAATCGTTGTCCTTGTCCTGATGACTCCAATCCCCTTCCTACCGACTCCGTGCTTTCTGTGTCCTCCTCTAGCTTTACTTGTGACTCCAAGTTGCCATGCCAATTCTGTGACAAGCCTGGTCACTTTTGCCCTTCAGTGCGTCAAGAGGAACTACAAGGATTCGAGGACCAAAGGGAAGGATGCTAAGGCTCAGACTGTGACCACGTCCACTCCAGCTGCCAACTCTACTCCATCCACTGCAAATGATACCAATACCACTTTGAACATTGTGGAACTCACTGGGAATGCAAGTCTTTGCACCCATGACCCCTCACAGCTCGATGCTGATACAAATTGGAATGCAGACTCAGGTACCACTTCTAGACACCCCATCGCCACTGGCTTTGCAATTATACCCCAAAACGCGTGCCTGTTAAATTGGCGGACAACACTGTGGTTTATTCTGCAGGAGTTGGGTCTGTGGTCTTTAATCCTGTGATTGAGAGTAGGAGCATTAGACCAGTTGAGTTTTCTCGTGTTCTACATGTCCCTGACCTGTGCAATAATCTATTGTCTGTCCTATATATCACTCAGCACTCCAGTATTGTTGTCCATGTCAACTCTGCTCGGATGGCCTTTAGTCGTCCTTCAGATGATCCACTTTTTGTCACCTCTATCACAAACAGCAATGCAGCCTTTCTGGATGGATCTACTGCATAGGATACGAGTCTGCTTCACCTGCCACCACTGTCGCTCTTGATCTAGATCTATAGCATCGCAGGCTCGCTCATCACAACCTTGCAGGTGTGAAGGAACTCCATAAGTGCAATATGGTCACTGGTATGCAGCTGGATGTGAAATCATCACCCGATCCCATCTGTGAACCTTGTCTCACAGGCAAGATGCATGCAAATCCCTTTCCTAGCTCTGAATGACGTGCTTCTCATCCTCTTAAACTTGTGCACAGTGATGTTCATGAAGTGTCCTACAGAACATTCTCTGGCTATTGCTACTGGGTCACCTTCATTGACGACTACTCTAGATATCGCATAGTGCTTCCCATTCATGCCAAGTCAGATGTGTTTGATGCATAATGCTCATGCAGTTCAAAGCATATGCCGAGACCCAGACAGAGCAAAAGCTGAAGACACTCAGTGATAACAAGGGAGGCGAGTATATGAGCAATGCGATGCTCAAGTGCACCAGCACACTGTTCAAGTGCGTCCTCAGCAGAATGGCATTGCTGAACAGGCAAATCATCTTATTGCTGAGCGTATCACTGCCATGCTTAGTGAGTCGGGATTACCTATGGCCTTTTGGAGAGAGGCCATTGCTGTGCTCGTACATGTCTGGAATAGATGTCCTACTGCTGCAATTGACTCTGCAACCCCTTACAAGTTGTGGCATGGTTGCAAACCTGATGTATCTCATCTTCGGGTGTGGGAATGCACTGCCTATGTGCATATACAAAAGGATAAGTGCAATGCACTCACTCCTCATTACCAAAAATGTGTCTTCATAGGCTATCCTGATGGATACAAGGGATGTAAGATCTATAATTCGACCACTAAGTGTACAGTGATTTATGAATGGGGTGATTTTGATGAACGACCTTGTTTACTCCCCTTATCGTCCTCTCATGCACCTCATCCATCATCCCCTATTCCTAACATTCCTTATGTGCCTCCTGCACTGAATGAGGATGTCGAGGACACTGATTTGCACCTGCTGGCTCCAGAAGGGAATGTTGGTGTTGGCGATCCAGCACATGCTCCTCAGAGTCCTGATCCTGGTTCATCTCCTGCTCTTACACCTGCATCTCCTCCTGTTACTCCTAATTGCAATCTATTCCCTTCACCAGCACCTGATCCATCTCCTCCATCGACCCCTGTTGGGATCAGTGCACGATTGCCATGCAGACAGCACAATCCACCCTGTGAATGGTAGAAACTCAGTCCTCAGCAGCTGGTGGACTATCTGGATGATGATGAAGATGAAGATGTGGATATCACCTTTGCAGCGAAATCTAGTTCCATTCCTAGGACGTTTAGCCAGGCTTTAGGAGGTGATGAGGCTGATGAATGGAGACAAGCTGTGCTACAGGAGCTCAATGCCCAGAAAACCAATAACACCTGGTCTCTTGTTCCTAGGCCATCTGATCGGCCTGTTATTGGTTCCAAGTGGGTCTTCACTAAGAAGTATCATGCTGATGGTTCTTTCGAGCAATACAAGGCCCATTTAGTCACTCAGGGATTCAACCAGTGTCCTGGCTTCGAGTTCCTTGAGGTTTTCGCTCCTACCATCCGCTTGCCTACACTTCGTGTCGTCTTCACTCTTGCTGTGCTCCATGATCTCTATCTGTGGTCTGTCGACATCTTTTATGCCTATCTGTGGTCTGTCGACATCTTTTATGCCTATCTCAATGGCGAGATCGATTGTGATGTCTATATGGAACAGCCTGAAGGCTTTGCTGAAGGTGATCCCAAAGAGCTCATTTGCAAGCTGAATAAAGCCCTCTATGGCACGAAGCAGGGTGGTAATTGATGGAATCACAAGATGCGAGCTGTTCTCGAATCATTAGGCTTCATTCAAACATACATATTCTGATGCAGCCGTCTATATCTATGTATGTATGTCCGAGGTGATGTTCGTATCATCCTACCTGTCTTTCTGGATGATATGACATTCACATCCAAGTCTCTTGATGCGATCAAGCGATTCATTGATGATCTGCGCAAGCACTTCAAAGTGCATGATCTTGGCCCTAGCGCAGAAATCCTAGGCATTAAGATTGATTGTGATCGTTCGAAGCATTCCCTCACCATCTCCCAACACCAGTACTGTATCGAAATGCTTGCTTGCTTTCATATGGCCAATTGCAAGCCTGTCTCGACTCCTATGGATCTTGGTCTGTGTCTATCTCAGGATCAATCCCCTAGATCATCAGAGGAACGTTCATTCATGCGTTCAGTTGACTATGGTGGTGCAATTGGGTCACTACAGTATCTATCTTGCACCACTCGTCCTAATATTGCTTATGCTGCTGGCAGACTTGCATTCTTCACTCAATCTCCATGGATTGCTCATTGGAATGCCGTCAAGCATCTATTCCATTACATATGTTAAAGGTACCATGGACTATGTATGCCATCACCTATTCCCCCGACCCTTCATCCTCTGAATCATTCACAACTTACTCGGATGCTAATCATGGCGGATGCAAGGACACAGGTCGGTCTACAGGTGCATATGTGGTCAAGATAGACACTGGTGCCATCTCCTGGATGTTGAAGTGACAATCTCTTGTTGCTTTGTCGACAACTGAGGCAGAATACATCGCTGCTTGTGAGGCTGGCAAGGAGATCGTCTGGATGTGTCAGCTGTTGCAGGAACTCGGGTTTGGTGTTTCTGGATTGTCTACTTTATTGATGGACAATCAGTTCGCCATCCAGGTAGCCAAGCACCCTGAACACCATGGTTGGATGAAGCAGTTGGACTTGCAATGGTTCTGGCATAGGGATGCTGTTGGCATGGATATTATTTTGCCCAGGTTTCTACCTACAGGTGATATGCCAGCTGATCTTTTGACCAAGGCATTGGCTAGGGTGAAGGTCGAGCAGTTTTGCAGGGTTATTGGACTCTCTAGGCTTGGAGGGAGCTAGCTAAGAGTTGCTCGATCAGGGGGGAGTGTTAGACTTGGTGATTTTACACTTTTTGACTAAAGTGATATGTACTTACTCTGGTAGTGCTGTGCCAGTGTGGCGCATTTGTTTACATTTGTTTACTTGGAAGTGCACTTACACCTTGGAGCTACAGATGAGTCTCTTTGGTTACTCATTGTGGACTCCAGGTATGTATTTGCTATTTACACATTCTAATACATTTGGTTACTCATTGTGGACTCCAGTCTAAGTCCCCAGAAGCTTCCTGAGTTGACCCAACAAGTGGCTAGTTCACTTTCCTACTTCTTGCCCTTTAATAGAGGGAACGCTTCGAACGATCACAATCAATCTTGATGCCTAGAATCTCTGTGGTAGGACCAAGATCGCTCACTTTGAAATGCTTGTGAAGATCTTATTAAAGGGCAAGAGGTGTGAAAGTGGACTAGCCACTTGTTGGGTCGACTCAGGAAGCTTCTGGGGACTTGAACTGGAGTCCACAATGAGTAACCAAATGTATTAGAATGTGTAAATAGCGAATACCGATACCAGGACGAGTGGTGCAAGATAGATACTGTAGTGATCTGATTGTGCCACCATAATCGACTGAATGCATGAACAAACAATCTTCTGGTGATCTAGGAGATTGATCCTGAGATAAACACAATCCAGGATCCATAGAAGTTGATACAGGCTTGCAATCAGCCATACCAAAGTGAGCAAGCATTTCAATGCAATATTGGTGTTGGGAGATGGTGAGGGAACGCTTAGAACAATCACGATTAATCTTGATGCCTAGGATCTCTGTAGTGGGACCAAGGTCGTGCACTTTGAAGTGCTTGCACAGATCATCAATGGATCGCTTGATCACATCAAGTGATTTCAATGTGAATGTCATATCGTCCACACAGACAGGCAGGATGATGCGAATGTTACCTTGGACATAGATATAGATGGCTGCATCAGAATATGTTTGAGCAAAGCCTAATGACTCGAGAACAGCTCGCATCTTGTGATTCCATCAATTACCACCCTGCTTCATGCCATAGAGAGCTTTATTCAGCTTGCACATGAGCTATCTGGGATCGCTTTCACCAAATCCTTCAGGTTGTTCCATATAGACATCACAGTCAATCTCGCCATTGAGATAGGCATAAGAGATGTTGACAGACCACAGATGGAAATCATGGAGCACAGCAAGAGCGAAGACGGTGTTATTGCTTTTCTGGGCATTGAGCTCCTGTAGCACAGCTTGTCTCCATTTATCAGCCTCATCACCTCCTAAAGTCTGGCTAAACGTCCTAGGAATGGAACTAGATTTCGCTGCAAAGGTGATATCTGCATCTTCATCTTCATCATCATCCAGATCGTCCACCAACTGCTGAGGACTGAGTTTCTACCATTCACGGGGTGGATTGTGCTGTCTGTGTGGCAATCGTGCACTGATCCCAACAGGGGTCGATGGAGGAGATGGATCAGGTGCTGGTGAAGGGGATAGATTGCAATTAGGAGTAACAGGAGGAGAGTAAGGGGTTGCAGAGTCAATTGCAGCAGTAGGACATCTATTCCAGACATGGATGAGCGCAGCAAGTGCCTCTCCCCAGAAGGCCATAGGTAATCCTGACTCACTAAACATGGCAGTGATGCACTCAGCAATAAGACGATTCGCCCGTTCAGCAACACCATTCTGCTGAGGACGTGCTCAAACAGTGTGCTGGTGCACTTGAGCATCACATTGCTCATATATTCACCTCCCTTGTCATTACCGAGCATCTTCAGCTTTCACTCTGTTTGGGTCTCAGCATATGCTTTGAACTGCATGAGCATTATGCGTCAAACACATCTGACTTGACACGAATGGGAAGCACTATGCAATATCTAGAGTAGTCGTCAATGAAGGTGACCCAGTAGTGATAACTAGAGAATGTTCTATAGGGCACTTCATGAACATCACTGTGCACAAGTTTGAGAGGACGAGAAGCATGCCATTCAGAGCTAGGGAAGGGATTTGCATGCATCTTGCCTGTGAGACAGGGTTCACAGATGGGATTGGGCAATGATTTCACATCCAGTTGCATACCAGTGACCATATTGTGCTTATGGAGTTCCTTCACACCTACAAGGTTGTGATGAGCGAGCCTGCGATGCCATAGATCTGGATCAAGAGCAACAGTGGTGGCAGGCGAGACCATACTGACCGACCCCTTGTTCTGTATGTGATGTAACATATGACGTTACATGCAACGTTTTTGGCACCGACATCCCACGACTGCTCTTCCTATTCCCACCCCCTACCAACCACCACTTTGCCTTGCCTACGCTTGTCGTAGACAACACATAGAATCAGTGCTTTTATAACACCCTGCTTTGTTCGTGCAGATCACAGACAACGCCATGAACTGGAACATCGGGCGAAGCCCACCTTGCTTGTGTATGTTACCAGCAATGTCACCATTCCACTTGGCCCCGCCTTGTCTGCACGTGTCGTAGCCAACGCCATCGGCTCTTTCAGGACGAGTCGAATGTTTCAGCCCTATGAACCCAACGCTTCGTCTTCTTTGCTCTTTTTACTGACTTCATGCCTGCCTTGCCTTGCCTAGCCTTGCCTTGCCTTGCCTTGCCTGTGTATCTCACTGGCAAATGCAACAACATGCCAGGTCTTGCCTTGTCAGCGCGTGTCATAGGCAATGCTGTCTGCTCTTTCAAGCCAGGTGGAAGGTTTTAATCAGTATGCCTTCATCTGATGCCTCATTTTCTTTTCTCCTTTTACTGACGTTGCCCACCCTTAATTCTTTATATATCCAGCTGGGTGCCTTGCCGTCTTTTCCTACCCACACCCTTTGAATACTTGACTACGTTCTTCCTATTGGAGCCTCTCATCACCATATTTTAAAGGCGACCTTTGTGTTTTCCATGGTACATTCCTAACGCCCTTTATCTAACCCTTTTTTTCGGCCGCAACCCTCTACATATTCTTGGGTTAGGATGCCTCGGGTGTGGCTGAGTGGGCTGGCTGTAGGCATAAAGCACATCGATCATGCCACTCAGCAGCACGTAAGCCAGGCTGCCTGGATTGAATCCAATAGGTCATGTATGTAGTGTTAGACTTGGTGATTTCGCACTCTTGGACTGAAGTGTTACTTATTCTGGTAGTGCTGTGCCAGTGTGGCGGATCTGTTTACATTTGTTTACTTGGAAGCGCACTTACTCCCTGGAGCCACAGATGAGTCTCTTTGGTTACTCATTGTGGACTCCAGGTATGTATTCGCTATTTACACATTCTAATACATATGGTTACTCATTGTGGACTCCAGTCTAAGTCCCCAGAAGCTTCCTGAGTCGATCCAACAAGTGGCTAGTCCGCTTTCCGACTTCTCGCCATCTAATATGTAGACCATGCATGACATGATACAAAAGGGCAGTTAAACAGAATGGTGTACATATAGGACCTAGGATGAGGCTTTGAGGTTAAACAGCAGTTTGCAGTCGGTGGGTGACAAGAAGGGCATTAATGCTTGACTGGACGCAGGCAATAGGCAATCGCATCCGAATGGACAAGGAAAGGGGATAGACCTGAGTACCTTCTGATGATATGACCAGACTGACTGGCTGTCCAACGACCTGATGCACCAATATGATGCTGATGATGTCAACAGCAGACAAACGACCAACCCCATGACCATGTTGTGACAATGATGTGGCGTCAACAACCTGTCCGTGAGGATGTGGTGGTGATTCTGTGACAATGCCACTGCCACCCACACGTCTCCAGTGGCATGCCCACGGTCAATGCCATGAACATGACATGTCCGCTCGAGCAATAAGCTGATTGCCATCAAAAAAAATGTTGGTCACCATGTTGCATCATGCCTGCATGGTAAGATCCATTGACGGATATGACTCGGTTATGGATCAGGGAGCATACAGTAGGAGGGGGTACAGTGTGTGGGGGTATACAAAAAAAATTCGTGCCACTAGGCCCTACTAAGGTTATCAAGGACTTCTTAGACATATTTCTTCAATTTATGCTTTCCATGTTCCCTTTGGCCCTCTCGTGCCTGCTGTTGGCCTTGAGTGGCTGGGGCATGGATTGGACAAGCTTGCTTGGAAGCTGAAGAACCTTTGGCTGACGACATGATGGCATTGAACATCAACTTGCTCCACTTCTTGGCCAGGCTCCCGTTCCCATCGGTAGCTTTACGTTTCGTCGGTCACTTGTTGTACTAGTCAATGTAACGTTGTGTTAGACTTGGTGATTTCGCACTCTTTGACTGAAGTGTTACTTATTCTGGTAGTGCTGTGCCAGTGTGGCGCATTTGTTTGCATTTGTTGACTTGGAAGCGCACTTACTCCCTGGAGCCACAGAT
>JBBPJX010000173.1:0-23393 GCA_038088955.1 Neotropicomus parvogracilis
GTTCGATGGTGTGGTCAAATGAGCGGTGGGGGGGCAATTGGTCGTGGAGGGTTTCCGAGAAGACGTTGGCGAAGTCCTGACACCAGTCAGGGATGGGGAATTCCTTGGCCTTGGTTTGTTGTGCGATCTCAGTGGAGAGGATGGTTTTGGCTGCCAGGTGTCCATGGAGCCACTGTTCCCTTTCCTCAAGGTCCTTCTCAATTTGGGTGTCAGTGTCCAATTCCAGGAGTTGTAGTAGGTGTACCTGGGTGAGCTCCTCTTCATTGGGGGGGTACTCACAAAGAGACACTGTCATTTCCCTCTGAGGAGTCTCGTTGTCAGGGATGCTTATTTGTCCCTTTTTCCAGTTATCCGGGTTCCAATGTTTGAGTCAGGGTTCGCCAAGGATGAGGCGAGATTGTCCAATGTTGAGGACCATGAGGGTGATTTCCTCTTTGTGGTCCCCTGAGGTGATGTGTACTGTGGTGGTCTTCCTGATGGTTCCACGAACGTTCTTGGTTCCATCCACATTGAAGGCTAGGATGGGTCTGGAGAGGTTTATTGTGGGGAGCTGTAGGGCAGCGACGAGTTCTGGGGAGATGAAGTTCCCTGTAGCCCCACTGTCAATGAGGGCTTTGGTGGATACAGTTTCGGACCTTCCGTGTACTCTGACTGAGAGATGGAGAGCTTTGTCATTGGTTGAAGTTAAAAGTACATGGGCTAGTCTAGTGGTGGGAAGGGGAGACGTTCTGACATCCTTCCTTTCTAAAAATCCTTCTGCTCGTCATGTTCGAAGCAAGTGTTGAGGACGGCAATGATTTCGTTGGTGGTCTTTCCCTGGGTTTCAAGGGATCGAACCAGAGCGATGGCAGGGTTGCTGGTAGCTGGGCTATCAGTGGCAGTGGCGATGGTTGTTCTGATGGTTACAGGGGCGGTCCCCTTGCAGTTTCAGGAGCTGTGTCCAGGTTGTCGGCATCTAAAGCAGAGTCCTTCTTTGATGCAGTGGGCTTTTTCCTGGGGGGATAGCTTTGCAAGAGGTTTGGTGGTCATGGTGTCTACGTCCATGGCGTCTGGATCTCGGGGGCGTGGTTTGGGCGATGGAGTGTGTTTTTTCTCGACCTTCTCAGTCTTCCCAGTGGCTAGCTTTCACTAGGTGTTGATGAGCTATGTATGTCTTGGAATACCATTCGTTGATGGTAGTCGGTGGCTTTTC
Source organism: Neotropicomus parvogracilis (assembly GCA_038088955.1). Lineage (NCBI taxonomy): Eukaryota > Fungi > Basidiomycota > Agaricomycetes > Boletales > Boletaceae > Neotropicomus > Neotropicomus parvogracilis. Next base: position 1,193 of record JBBPJX010000173.1, read on the forward strand.
AAGGGTCATGACCTTGATGCAAAGGGAAGCGATTAGTCCTCATTTGAAGAAGGACTCGAGGGCAGTGAAATCCTTGATGCTGCTGTCAGCAGCGGCTGTTCTGAAATGGGAGATGTACTTGGTGAGGCTTCCTGCGGCCTCCATGGTGAGGGTGTTGAGAACAATCACAGCCTTCTCCTTGTTGAGAATGTGGCAGAACGATGCCCGGAACTCCTTTTCGAAGTCGGCCCATTTGCCGAAGTCTTTGGCAACGAGTGAGGCTCTTCGGTATGCAGTGGCCCATTTAAGGGCGTGTCCTAGTTGCATGTTGTTACGCTCAGTCTCGAAGTGGCCGATGGAGTGAGGCCAACCTAGGGGGGGCACTCACGAAGAGGCGCCTACTTTGTTCCCTAGGTGGTAGAAGTCGAAGGGGACAGGTCCTGGGCTAAGGACTGGGGGTCGGCAAGGGCGGAACCTTGAGGAGCGAGGGGACGAGGGACGAAGGGGTGAAGCCACGTCAAGAACCGAGAATGAATTCAAGAACAAGCTTAGAGCTTGTACGACGAATACATGGTGGCTTAAGTATGGTACAGAAGACGCACGGACCAGGCACAGGCAAGTACAGGAAAAGATGGTAACAAGCATAGCCAAGATGATGATGGGAACCACTGACCCGAGCAAGTGGAATAGGACACCGATGGGATAGGAGGGTGGGCCAGTGTGTGAGCATAAGGCTCATTGGGCGCTCTTGGTGGAGTTAGAAGTCGGAAGGAGAACAAGAGCATACCCATCTATGTCTAAGAGGAGAAGGGCCGAGATGATACCCCCTTCAAAGGAACAAAGTAAGAGTAAAAGAGAACAGGACAAGGACAAAATTGTAACATTACCCCCTTCGTACAGTCAAGTCCCTGACTCGACGACTCTCCACATGTCCAATATGTGGTCCAACCACATCGTAGAGGGGCTTATCTCGTCGTCCAAATCAAGCAGGGTTATGTGGACAGTCGAACATGGAGTGGGTGTCGACGTCGCAATGAATACAACGAATGGTGGGGCAATATCGAGCTCCGTGTCTGTAGTGGTTGCAAACAGGACAGTGGGTGCGAAGGCACAGATACTGAGGGTGTCCTGGTGCTGCCTCATGGCATATGGGGCAACGGTATTCACTGCAGTTGATTTGTAGGTGACCCATACGCTGACACTGATAGCATGTGTGGGCAGCAAGGAAGGTGTCTGAAGCCTGGATAGGAGCATGGGGGAGGACGCGAGTGGGAGAGGAGAGGACGATTCTAAGTCCGTCCAATGATTGAAATCGGAGTGGTCGTTCTGTGACCTGGATGGGGACCTCTTCAACGATGGGGGACAACGAGGTGGACTCGGAGCTAGAGGACGAGGGGTTGGAGAGTCTGAGTACAAGTGGTATGGGAGCAGGGGAGACCATAGCAGGGGCAGGGGTGAGTCGAAGCGCCAGCTCATAGTAGTGGTCTCATTCATCACGGGAGAGGGATGCAAGGACGGTTCAGGTGTAACGGAATACCTCCGGGTCTCTGACAGTGCTGAGGTAGTTGCCGAAACCAGCGAGGATGATGAGGTCAAGGACGCAGGCTGGTAGCAGGTCCATAGCGGTTCGCATGGTTCGGGAGTAGATGTTGTCAACCTCTGGAGGGAGGAAGGTTTTGTGCATAAGGGTGGCGAGTGCGACGCGATGATAGAGTTTGACGAGGTTGACGATGACTGTGTCATCGTTGTATGCTGGGATTTGTTCGACTGCGAGTAGAAGATGTGGGGTAGTTATAATAGTGGTGACTAAGAGCCTGGCCTGGAGGCGGGGAAGTCTGTCTAGTTCTATAAAAAAGAGGGAATGAGGGGACTGCAAGGCTGGGGATGAGGAGTTCGACATATCTAGGAATGAAATTGACAGTAGGGGAGGTGGCAGAAGCAGTGGTGTTGGGCTGCGTGTTGTGTGATCCAGGTTCTGTATCCTTTGGCACCTGGGACGAAGCAATGGTAGCAGAAGTGGGGGTCTGAGAATGTCCGGAATAGGACGTTGATCATATATGAGGGGAGGATGGAGGAAGGGGATCTTCTGGGGGGGCACTCACGCAGAGGCACCGTCAAGTCCCAGAGAGCGTGGGGGGTGGGCGAGCGAGCAGGAGGCGAATGGCAATGTAGACACAGAGCTGTAGGCCGAGGAGGGTGCCGAAAACGATAGAGATACAGAGGACGGCCGCTGTGTGCATGCAGTTCACAGGTTGTGGGCCTTTTCATATGTGTCGAGGAGTTGGGAGGCGTTGGTGAGGTTGGAAGTGGGTTCCCAAGTGTTTTCCGAGGAGGGGTAGCCCTTCCAAGCGATGAGGTACTGCCTCCTGTTGGCAGAGCCTCGGTGACTCAGGATTTGATGGACCTCATATTCTTCTTCTGATCCAATCAGCTCAGGCATAGGTCTCGGGAAGTTGGGGCCGTGTTCGGCGGTTTCTCTGTATGGGGAGAGGAGGGTGGCGTGGAAAACATCATGAATCCGCCATGTGGGTGGCAGTTTGAGGCGATACGTGACAGGAGAGAGTACCTGAGTGATTTCGAAGGGTCCTTCCCTTTTGGGTGTGAGCTTCCTAGTGGGGTAACGAAGGTGAAGGTTCTTGTTGTCCAGCCAGACCTTATCCCCTACTTTCCACGGGGTGAATCTGCTGATGACTTGTTGTTTCATGAGTGCTCTGGCCTTGTCATGAGATGCTAGTGCATTCTTGCGACCTAGTTCAAGGAGTTGGAGGCGGTCGGCAAGGGCGGGGACAAATGTCTTTCCCAATGCCGGGAAGGATCGGGGTTCATAGCCTAGGATCAGGCTGAATGGGGATTGCTTGGTGATGGAATGTACTGCAGAGTTGTGATGGAACTCAGCCCACGGGATGATGGTTGCCCAGGTGGAGGGCTGTCCATCACAGAAGATCCGTAGGAACGTCTCCAGTTCCTGGTTGACCCGTTCCGTCTGTCCGTCAGTCTGGGGATGGTAGGCCATAGAGAGTTTTACGTTGTAGTGTAGGAGCCTCACGAGCTCTCTTGTGAAGGCGGATGTGAACTGGGGGCCTCTATCTGAGATAACAGAGTCATGGAGGTCGTACTGGGGGAATACCTGTTGGAAGAAAAGCTTTGCTACTCCTTCGGCCGAAATGTTGGAGAGGCAAGGGATGAAAATTACCCCCTTTGAAAGCCCGTGGTCGACCACGACCAGAATGGCAGTGTTCCCTTCCGACTCGGGAAGGTCAGTGATTGTTACGAGTGGTGTAACGAGCAGTACAAACGCCATCACCACAAAGTCAAGGACAAGGCTACACTCATTACGAAACATGAGTGCAAGGACTTAGCCTCAGAATGCGAGCACAAGCACAGCCACAAGACGCGAGCCCAGACCTTTGCTGACTAAGCAAAGCAGTACAGGTCTAGACCTCGGGCACGCACACAACACATGGCCGAATAGAAGGCACAGCCAAGATAAGAGCGCAATGCACCATTGGCTACCAACCCGAGGCAGTGCTTATCAAGAAGCCACAGCAAGGTGATGCTGACACACGAAGCAGGACACAAGGATGCACAACCTGCACAGCATCAGATATTGATAACAACCGACGAGCGGATAACGCTACTGGAAGCCACTCCACGAGGGAGTTACGCCATTGGCTACAATGCCTCGGACACCAAGGACGAGAAGCATACACAGGTATGCACAGCATCACAAGGGCTGTACCACAGCCACAAGGAGACCCGCAGAAGCACGGAGTATAGGAAACCCCGTGAGTAACTAATGCTATAGGACAATAAGGATATTAGGGCACAGCCCTGAGATATTATATAGTATATCGGACAGATCCTCTACAAATAGAAGTACACGCTTGTAGAGTATATAAGGAGGCCAGGATGAGGAATGTCCTCATTCTGATTCCCTTGATTGCTCCCCACTAAAAGACTCTCGATAATCATTATCCCTTGCCTACGGCCATTAGGCATTGTACATAAGGACCTCCTCGAAGAACCAAGCAAACCCTTGCTCGACACCCGAGTCCAAGGAGAACGACGTAGTGGGCCATTTCAGTGATCAGGTCTGTGAAGATGTGCTGAAAGGGGCATGTAGCTGTGGAGGGTATGGGTTGTAATGGAGGGACAGTGGGATGGGTATTGGCCTTCTGTTGTTGGCAAGTTGCGCATCCGAGTATGAATTTGCGAACAAAGGTATTCATGCTGGGCCACCAGTAGTCCTTGGCCAGGGCGGATTGTGTGCAAGAGATTCCATCGTGTCCCCCGGCTGGGGAATTGTGGATGGAGGCGAGTAAGTTGTGGCAGGTCAGTTTGGGGATGTATAGTCGGTTCTGGAAATAAAGGTTCCCCTCCTCATACTTCCAATCCGTGAGCGAGGAACGAGCGAATGGGGGTTTGTGGGCATCGAGGGCTGCGAGGGCTGTGAGGACAAAAGGATCGCTTGGGGAGGAGTTGTGGATGTGGTGGGCGAGGGCTAGGTCAAGAGCACGAACGAGATGGTGTTCAGGTAGGATGCTGAGTTCTCGATTATCATCAGAAGTGTCTACGTGGTCCTTGCACGAGAGTGCGTCGGCGGGGGCGAGTTGGGTTCCGGGTTTGACACACCAGACGATGTCGAAGTCTTGGAGGAAGATGCTCCATTGTGCTTGTCATCTGGAAAGGTTACGGGGGTCTCGGATGTAGGAGAGGTTTTTATGGTCAGTTATGACTGAGACGGGATTATCCATTCCCCGAAGGAAGTGTCGCCATTTGTCCAAGGCTGTGATGACTGCTAGTAACTCTCTATCGTAAATGTCATAGTTTCGTTCAGCAGATCCAAGGGTCTTGGAGAGGTAGGCACAGGGGTGGAGGTCTCTGTTGGTGTTGGGTTGCATAAGGATAGCTCTGATGGCAATAAGGGAGGTGTCGGGTTGCATAAGGATAGCTCCGATGGCAATAAGGGAGGCGTCAGTCATGAGGGTGAACAGTTTGGATACGTCGGGGATGCGAAGGATGGGAGCGGAGGCGAAGATCTCTTTTAGCCGGGAGAAGGCGGCCTCTTGGGGTTCATTCCATTCCCAAGGGGAGGCTTTTTGAGTGAGCAGGGTGAGGGGGGCAACCAGGTGGGAGTAGTTGGGGATGAACTTCCTATAGAAGTTGCAGAAACCGAGGAAAGACCAAACTCCTTTAAGTGACGTTGGGGGTTTCCAGTCTCTGATGGCGGAGAGTTTTGCTGGGTCCATGGCTATCTGCCCGAGCCCAATGACCATTCCCAGAAAGTCCATTTCGCGAGCGTCGAAGAGGCATTTGGCGAGTTTGAGTGAGAGTTTGAGCTCTCTCAATCATTGGAGTATGCGCCAAGTTCTGTTGTGATGTAGCTGTAGTTCGGGGGAGTGTATGCCGATGTTGTCCATGTAGATCTTTAGCCAACGTTCCGCGATCATGTCTGCGAAGGAGTAATTCATAAAGGCCTGGAATGTGGCTGGTCCATTGCAGAACCCGAAGAACATGACGGTGGGCTCGTAAAGGCCAAGGGGGGTGATGAATGCTCCCTTCCACTGGTCCTCTTCCTTAATCCGTATGTTGTTGTACCCCTAATGAATGTCGAACTTAGTGAAGTATTTCGAGTCCTTCATGTTGTTGATAAGGTCGGGTATCAGGGGCAGGGGGTATGCATTGCGAACTGTGAAGCTGTTAAGATATCGATAGTCTTGACAGGGTCGTAGTTTCCCATCCTTCTTGGGTATGAAGAAGAAGGGGGCGGCCTGGGGAGACTTAGAGGGTATGATGCGTCCGGTAGCGAGATATTCATTGACGAAGTCCTGGCAGGCTTGTAGTTCTGCTGGGTTCAGAGGATATACCTTGGCGATTTTGGGAATGAACCCTTCCTTGAGTTCGATGGTGTGATCGAACAGGCGATGAGGGGGTAGTTGGTTGTGCATGGTCTCCGAGAAAACGTCGGCGAAGTCCTGACACCAGTCAGGGATAGGGATATCCTTGGCCTCGGTTTGTTGTGCGATTTCTGTGGACAAGGTGGTTTTGGCTAATGAGTGTCCGTTGAGCCATCGCTCCCTTTCTTCGAGGTTTCGTTCGATTTGCATATCAGCGTCCAGTTCCAGGAGTCGGAGTAGGTGTACTTGAGCGAGCTCCTCTTTGTTGGGGGGGTACTCACGAAGAGACGCCGTCATTTCCCTCTGAGGAGTCTCACTGTCTGGGATGCATACTTGTCCTTTCTTCCAGTTAATGTCTGGGTTCCAGTGTTTGAGCCAGGGTTCGCCGAGGATGAGGCGGGATTGTCTGATGTTGAGGACCATGAGAGTGATTTCCTCTTCGTGGTCTCCGGAAGTGATGTGTACGGTGATGGTCTTTCTGATGGTTCCACGAACGTTCTTGGTTCCATCCACATTGAAGGCTAGGATGGGTCAGGGGAGGTTCGTTGTGGGGAGTTGCAAGGTAGTGACGAGCTCAGGGGAGATGAAGTTTCCAGTGGCTCTGCTGTCAATGAGGGCCTTGGTGGATATGGTTTTGGACTTTCCATGTATGTAGTTCGACTGAGAGGTGTAGGGCTTTGTCATTGGTCGAGGTTAAAAGTACACGGGCTAGTCTAGTCATAGGAAGGGGAGACGTTCCGACATCCTTCCTGTCTAAAAATCCTCCTGTTCATTTGGTCTGAAGCAGGTGTTGAGGACGGCGATGATTTCATCGTTGGTCTTTCCCTGGGTCTCGAGGGATTGGACTAGAGCAATGGCTGGGTTGCTAGTGGTTGGTTTATCAGTGGTGGCGGCGGTGGTACATAGTTCTGATGGCAACGGGGGTCGTCCCTTTGCAGTTTCGTGAGCTGTGTCCGGGTCGACGGCATCTAAAGCAGAGTCCCTCCTTGATGCAGCGGGCTTTTTCCTGGGGGGATAGCTTTGTGAGGGGTTTGGTAGCCATGGTGTCTACGTCCATGGCGTCGGGGTCTCGGGGGCGTGGTTTGGGCGAAGGGGAATGCTTCTTTTCGGCTTTCTCAGCCTTTCCAGTGGCTATGTAGCTTCCACTGGGTGTCGATAAGTTGTGTCTTGGAGTACCATTCATCGATGGTTGTCGGTGGTTTTTCAAGGGTCATTACCTTGATACAGAGGGACACGATCAGTCCTCGTTTGAAGAAGGATTCGAGGGCGGTGAAGTCCTTGATGCTGCTGTCAGCTGCGGCTGTCCTGAAGCGAGAAATATACTTGGTGAGGCTTCCTGCAGCCTCCATGGTGAGGGTGTTGAGGATGATTACAGCTTTCTCTTTGTTGAGGATGTGGCAGAACAAGGCTTGGAATTCCTTCTTGAAGTCTGCCCATTTGCCGAAGTCTTTAGCAACTAGTGAGGCTCTGCGGTATGCAGTAGCCCACTTGAGGGCATGTCCAGATTGCATGCGGGAGAGGGCGAAGATGACCTGTCGTTCATCTGTGTCATAGACGTGTTTGTTCAGCATGATGTATACTGTGACCAGCGAGAGCCAGTCCTCAGCGAGGTCGGTGTCGCCATCGTAGTCGAAGGGAGGTGAGATCTTTATCTCAGCTTTGGTGGATGCCATTGGGTTTACAGGGGTTGGCGGTCGGGTGGGTATGCTGGGTGCGATGGGGGAGCTAGCTTCACTAGCAGTGACTTCCTCTTCTTCTGAGGATGGGGGCAAAGGGCTGGGGTTTCTGCGTCGAAGGTGGAGGCTTCTATAGAAGGAAATGTTGGGCAAACGTTGATACGTTCCCAAAGGGGAGAAGCTTGTTCTTTGTTACGCTCGGTCTCGAAGTGGCCGATGGAGTGAGGGCAACCTAGGGGGGGCACTCACGAAGAGGCGCCTACTTTGTTCCCTAGGTGGTAGAAGTCGAAGGGGACAGGTCCTGGGCTAAGGACTGGGGGTCGGCAAGGGCGGAACCTTGAGGAGCAAGGGGACGAGGGACGAAGGGGTGAAGCCGCATCAAGAACCGAGAATGAATTCAAGAACAAGCTTAGAGCTTGTACGACGAATACATGGTGGCTTAAGTATGGTACAGAAGACGCACGGACCAGGCACAGGCAAGTACAGGAAAAGTTGGTAATGAGCATAGCCAAGATGATGATGGGAATCACTGACCTGAGCAAGTGGAATAGGACACCGATGGGATAGGAGGGTGGGCCAGTGTGTGAGCATAAGGCTCATTGGGCGCTGTGGTGGAGTTAGAAGTCAGAAGGAGAACAAGAGCATACCCATCTATGTCTAAGAGGAGGAGGGCCGAGACGATACCCCCTTCGAAGGAACAAAGTAAGAGTAAAAGAGAATGGGACAAGGACAAAATTGTAACACATGTGAGAGAGGGCAAAGATAACTTGTCGTTCATCTGTGTCATAGACATGTTTGTTTAGCATGATGTATACGGTGACCAGTGAGAGCCAGTCTTCAGCGAGGTTGGTGTCGCCATCATAGTCGAAGGGTGGGGAGATCTTAATCTCAGCCTTGGTGGATGCCATTGGGTTTGCTGGGGTTGTTGGTCGAGTGGGTGCGATGGGAGAGCTAGCTTCACTAGCAGTTACTTCCTCTTCTTCTGAGGATGGGGGTGAAGGGCTGGGGTTTCTGTGTCGAAGGTGGGGGCTTTTGTAGAAGGAAATGTTGGGCAAACGTCGATGCATTCCCAAAGGGGAGAAGCTTGATCTTTGTTATGTTCGGTCTCGAGGCGACCGATGGAGTGAGGGCAATCCAGGGGGGGCACTCACTAAGAGGCGCCTACTTTGATCCCTGGAGGGTAGAAGTTGAGAGAGACGGGTCCTGGGCTAGGGACCGGAGGGACAGCAAGGGCGGAACCTTGAGGAGCGAGAGGGCGAGGGACAAAGGGGTGAAGCCACGTCAAGACTCAAGATAGAATTCAAGATCAAGCTTAAAGCTTGAGCGAAGGATACATGACTACTTAAATACTAGGGCACACACAGGCCAGGCATAGGCGGACACAGGAAACAAGATGGTAACTAGCATAGCAAAGATGATGATGAGAAATGCTGACCTGAGCAAGTGGAATGAGATACCGAGTGGAAGGAGGGTGGGTCAGCGTGTGAGCATAAAGCTCATGGGGTGCTCTTGGTGGAGTCAGAAGTTGGAAGGAGAACAAGAGCGTACCCGTCTATGTCTACGAGAAGGAGGGCCGAGACAATACCCCCTTCGAAGGAACAAAGTAAGAGTAAAAGGGAGCAAGACAAGGACAAAATTGTAACAACCGGTTGTCTAGTGAATTCGCTCTTTAGTTTGTTAAAGGCATCCAGTTGTTCTGGATCCCAATGCCAGGTGAGTTCCTTCTTAATGAGGTCATTGAGTGGCCACGCCATGTTGGAGAAGTTAGGGATGAATTTCCGATAGAAGTTGCAGAAGCCAAGGAAAGATTGTATGCCCCTGACTGTCTTGGGGGGTTCCCACGTCTGGATGGCCGAGAGTTTGGTGGGGTCCATGCGGATGGTTCCATTGCCTACAATGATCCTGAGGTATTCGACCTCGCTTACTGCAAAGGCACATTTTGATAGTTTTAACGAGAGATGGTGTTCCAGTAATCAGGCTAGTACTTTCTTGGTTCATTTCACGTGAGTGGTTATGTCTAAGGAGTGGATGCAGATGTCGTCCATATAGATGATTACCCATCCTTCCGCAATGTAGTCGTGGAAGATGTCATTCATGAAGTGTTGGAAAGTGGCGGGGGAATTACAGAGTCCAAAGAACATTATGGTTGGTTCAAATAAGCCAAGTGGGGTGATGAAGGTGGCCTTCCATCGGTCTTCTGGTTTGATCTGGATGTTGTTGTATCCCCACCTCACATCGAACTTTGTAAAGATGGTGGAGTTTTTGAGTTTGTCGACAAGATCTGAGATCAGGGGTAGGGGATAGGTGTTCTTAACTGTATGGGAATTGATATACTGGTAGTCCTGACAAGGGCAGAGCCCTCCGTCCTTCTTTGCAACAAAGAAGAAGGGGGCGGCTTGTGGGGATTTGGATGGGATGATTCTTCCGGTGTGTAGGTGTTCTTCAACAAATGCTTTGCATGCCTCTTCCTCCTTAGGGTTCAAGGGGTAGATTTTTTCTGTGTTGTGGGGTGTATGTGTCCTTAAGCTCGATGGTGTGGTCGTATGGTCTTTCCGGGGGTAGTACATACATAAGTCATGGGTTCGTTCTTCAAATACTTTGGCATATTCCTGGTATTCGGGTGGGAGAGTGACAGCGAGTTTGTCTTCTTTCTATGCGATTTCTGTGGATGGAGTGATTTTCCTGAGGGCGACTTCATGCTTGGCTTCGTCGCGTTTTTTAATCCATTTACTGATTTGTAAGTTGGGTTCCAGTTTGACGGCAAATAGTGAGTGTGGTTTGTTGTCTTCCAGGGTGATAGTTAGTTGTTTTGAGGGCCAGTCGATCTGTGGGTTATGGTCTTGTAGCCATGGCATCCCTAATATAACATTGTCCTTTCCACATTTAAGGACCATGAAGGTCCTGTCTTTCAATATTTCATTGTGATGTATGTTTAGCATGGTTTCATAGAGGATAATTCCTCCTTTATTTGGGCTTCCGTCTGCATTGACAGCTCGGAGGGGTCGCTTGTTGAATCTGAGGGGGAATTTGTTCCTCCTTGCGAAGTCTTCATTAATGAAGTCTCCCATTGCTCCAGAGTTGATGAGGGCGGTTGTTTCAGCAGTTCTCGCTCCATTTAGTGCCAGTAGAGAGATGGGAATTTGGATGGCATTCTCTGCTGGGCTAGATACTTCTACAGATGTGAGTCGTTTTGAGGGTAAGGACACTGCTACCTTCCCTCGCACTAAAAATCCTTCAGCTCCACAGGTTCTTCGGCTTCTTCTGCCGGCTTGGATTCTTCGAAGCAGGTCTTTAGGACATGTAGAACTGCTTTCTCAGAGATGTTTCCAGTTTCTAGTTTCCTGATGTACTGGTTGAGCTCGGAGGTTGGTGGGGGCAATGCTTCCGGCATGGGGATGATTCCGCGGACTCATTGGGGTCTTGGATAGGTCATGTTATGTGGGAATGGGAGTCTTTTCCTGGGGTGGTTTCTGGTGGAGCATCCTTGTTTATGGCAGATGAAGCATAGGTTCTTCCTCATGTGTTCCGCTCTTTCTATGGGGGAGAGTCTGATGGCATCGACATTCATGGCATTGGGATCTCTGATATGGGTCCTTGGCATGTTTACTCCTAGGCCTCTTTTCAGGGCCTGGATCCTAGCTTGCTGTGCATGAAAGACCTGTGCTTTCTTGATCTAATCCTCTACTTTGTCGGGTACCTTTTCCATCATGAGTATGGTGGTGGCTATGTCTGGGTGTACTCCTTTCGTGAAGATGTCTATGAGCGTTGATTCGTCCTTGATCTTTGCTTTTCCTGCTTCATTCCTGAAGTTTGTGACGAAGGTCTGAAATCCATCGTTTACGAAGCATCCGTCCTTGTGCTCTACACACTGTCTTAACCCTTCCAGGGTTCTCCTAGATGTTGCCTGTTACAGGCGCTTACTTAAGCGATTACATCAGCATCCTTTATCTTATCAGATAACCAGAGTAACAGTCTAGAACCGGGCTAACGCTCTGGGACGACGTTAAACTCGCCAACCCATTAGTCTAGCATCAAGCACTAAACAACCCTAATGATGCTCTAAGTAGACTAACGCTACCTTAGCTGCTACAAACACTAATGACACATAGCCGAGCTACACTGCTACCCTATGCCCTATGCCTAGACCCTCGCCTCACGACCACCACGTGTTGTTCTAGACTATGACATCAGGCCTCATGGCTAACGCATGTATCGAAGGGCTAGACCCTTATCTCCTTATCTATGATGTCATAGATAACACATAGGCTAGACCGCCTCATGCCCCGCCTCATGCACACAGCCTTGCCTCACCAATCACACATGTTATGCCTCATGGTGACATGCCCTTTATGCCATTGGCTGGAAGCCACAGCCTTCCCGCCTCATGTCATGAGATACTAATGCCATTGGACAGTAAGCCGCCTCATGTACATAGAACACGAGGCATACTCGATATGGTAGTAGACCAAACATGTACATACAAGTAGAGTAGTATATAAAGGCCCAGTGCTGCTCCGAGAACCCTCAGTTTGGTTCTCTTGGAGATTCACCTCTAAGCACCCTCACTCCTAGTAAGTCCTCTGGTGGGGCAACCTAGAGCTTGACGCTTAAGGGTTGTTTCATTGCCTGTTGGTCGAATGGGTGGAATGTCTTCTGGAACTTGTCCACGAGTTTGTCAAACGTCTTTTCTCCTGCCGGTACTGTGGCATCGTCGATCTTGTCATACCAGATTTCCGAAAATTGGGCTCCTTGTCCCTTGTTCATCTTATTCAACATAGTGAGGACCTTATTGTCATCACTGTAGAGTGTACTGTTCACTGTAAAATAGGCTTTCATAGCCTTGATCCACTGGACTGAGTCCTCTGAGTTTCCTGTTAAGTCTTCGGGCAACCCTGCCCTTAATTCTGCTGCTCTAGTGCTCATCGGTGTGGGTAGTGGGGTGGTTGGTGTCTGGGGGGATGACAGTGGGGATGGGGATTCCGGTTGGATGGGGGATGGTTCTTGGGGAATGGGAGTGTGTTGTTTGGGTGGGACATAGATGCATTGTTGGGGAGGGTATGGTGCACTGGTTTCTAGCCGAGGGTCCAAACTGGATGTGGGGATGTTCACAGACGATCCGGTGATTCGTCTGGGCATGGAGGATGGCGAAGGTGATGGGCTACATATGTGAGGGTGGGCAAATTCCTCTGGTTCTCCTTGATTGATCCACTGTGGTATGCTTCCCTGAATAGGCCGAAGCAGTTGGGACAAGCTAGTTCTTTTGTTATGCTAGCGAGCGCCTGAGCGAAGGGACTCCATGGGCTACCATCACAAGAGTTACGAGCGAAGTGCTGATAGAGGGCTCCTGGGGCTACCACCCAGTGAGGGACAAAGTGAGGCTAGAATGCTTGGGATTGCTAGATGCAAGCAGAGGCGTAGAACTAGCTTAAGGTACATGAGGGGCCTTCCTATGTTTAAGTATGGAAGAGGACAATAGGGACCGGATTGGGAGGACAATGGAGAACTAAAAGAGGAGAACAATAGAGGCTATGGAAGGCTACATATGATGATGGGACACGCAGGCGGTGTAAGAGAGCCGACTGTAGGAGGAGTAGTCCAAGAGAAAGAGAAGTCTACCAAGAATAGATGAGCACATCATCAATATAGAAGACGAGTGCGAATTTGGAGAGGATCCATCTTGGGATCAAAAGGGAAGTGGGAGAGAAGAAAGAGAAAATGAGTACAAACGGATAGAGTCGCATAACCGTAACAAAGGCTCATACCAGATGGTCATGTTCTGCAGGGTCCTGGGGATGTGTCTCGTTTGTGGGGGGGCACTCATGGAGAGGCACCTTCTTAGTTTCCTCTGACATGTCGATGAGTCCAGTTGTCCAGTCAATGACAAGGTTCCAGGTATGAAGCCAAGGCATTCCAAGGATGAGGTTAGCTTTTCCCAGGTTCAGGATCATCAGGGACAGGGTTTCAAAGTGAGTCCCTGATCATACATATTAGCAGTGATACAGTGGATCGGATGGTTCCTTTGACATTTCGGGTTCCATCTACATTGAAGGTGAGGATCGGTTCTGGTAGAGATTATTCCTTTAACTTGAGTCATTTTACGAGGGTTGGGGATATAAAGTTCCTGGTGGTGCCACTGTCAAGCAGGGTGGTGTTATGCTGCGACGAGGGAGCAAAGCGAGCGTCTCACTATAGGAGACAGACTGGGGTGGAAGAGTGGGAAGACCTGGAGGGAAAGGTCTAGCACAAGGATGAGCAAGGATTCGGAGGGGGTCTGAGCAAGGACAAGGCTGGAATAAGCCAAGGACGGGGATCAAGGAGAGACTAGAGCCTCGGGAAGAGGATGAGGACTCGGGCTAGAGACGCAGATGAAGGACTATGGGGAGAGTCGAGGGCAAGTACGAGGGACGAGTACAAGGGACGAGGACAAGGACGACTGCTCGAGGTGAGAAGGAAGGACTAGGGATGGGAACCAAGGACATGAATGATAGACCTAGGGGACCAGGGGTCGAGGACAGAGGATGAAGGTGATCAGGCTGAGAGCTGGAGGCAAGGTTGAGGGCAATGATTGAGACCGAGGGACTAAGACCAAGTCCCGAGGTCGGAGGTGAAGACATGGAGGGCCCAGCGGGACGTCGGGGGTCACATGTGACAGGGAGGTCCTGAATGACGAGAGAGGTCGAGGAGTGAAGGGCAAGGTCCCTTCAGGAGGTCCAAGGTGAAGATGAGGGGCATGAACGAGGGACAACGAGAGGGGCCCATGAGATATGTAGGACCACAGTGAGGAGAGAGCAAGAGCAAGGATCTCTCAACAGTGGGAACAGACTGCAGAGACGAGACAGAGGGAACAAGGGACAAGGGACAAAGGAAATGGAACTAGGACAAGGAGGATGCCTAGAGCGATGAAGGGGGACAAGGAGCAAGGGGCAGGATTCCCTCTGGGTGAGACCATGTGTAAACCATAGATTGCGCAGTGAGAGCAACGTAGGTTACAGGAGATCAAGTCTAAAGTATATCGGTGCTAAGGTCAGGCTTATATAGGTAGGGGCTAAGGCACTGATGTACAAAAGGAGATGACTGTGGTCAGATGGTAACAACGAGAGGAGTCATGGAATGGACCCAAAGTATGGGTAAGGGAGACGGTCATCATCAGGAAGGGAATAAAGGGACCTAACAACGGTCAGATGGTGACTAGAACAATAGGTGGAGTCACAGCTTATTGGGTAGTCAGGAGATGAGATGGTGGGCTGTGACAGAAGGCGACGCGAATGCGATGTCAAGAGTGAAAGGGAAAGCCAAGGGAAATGGTCATCTGTCAGGGGCCCAGGCAGGGACGATGACATAAGGTCGATGACAAGTGAAGGAGGAGAGCAAGGGGAAGAACGTAGTGTGGTGTGAGGAGGAGACGTGAGGTGGACACGTCAATGAGGAGATACCACGATACGAAGTCTAAGTGCGACGAAAGAAAAGAGTGAGGCATAGTGTGAGAAGAGCAAAGTGAGACCAAATCGTAACAGGTGGATGTGGTGATGATTTCGTGGGGGCCAGTGAGTGTCAGGTCAAGAAGTAGGTTTCTATTGTTGCATGACGAGATAAGTACAATGGCTAGACGATGGGTTGGAAGGGGAGATGTCGTGGCATCCTTCCTTTCTAAAAATCCTGTTCAGGTTCCTCTTTCCCGAAGCAGGTGTTGAGGACATTAACAATCTCTGTGGCGGAGTGTCCTTTGGTTCTAAGTGAGCGAAGAAGGGCTAGGTCTTCTTTGTCCGTGAAGGTTGTCGGGGTGGTAGCAGCTGGGGTTTCTAAGGTTCAAACATGGTTACTTGGGGGAGGGTGATTCCCCTGGCACTGAGCAACCGAGTGACTGGGTTTTCTACATCTGAAACAGAGTTTGTCGTGCATGCAATGTGCGTGTTCTACAGGAGATAATTTCAGGAGAGTCTTGGTGGTGACAGTGTCGACATCCATGGCGTAAGGGTCACAAGTATGTGGGATAGGTGCAGTAGGGGTGGTGTCTTTGGGTTTGAGGCCCTTGGCTCATTCCCAACTGGTTTGGAATAGTTGTGTGCTAGCATACCATTCCTCAATAGTTGTAGGTGGTTTTTCCATAGTCATGACATGAGTACGGAGTCCTTTGGGTAGGCCTCGTTTGAAGTAGGCTTCGAGGGCCTTGAATTCTTTAAGACCACTCTGAGCGATGTTGGTTCTGAAGTCAGCAATGTAATGGATGATGCCTTTAGAGGCTTTGACGGTCATAGTGTTGAGTTTTTCGATGGCTTCATTTTTGAAGTCTAGATGGAGGATGGACTTTTTGAAGGCAGCAACAAAGTCATCATACTTTCCGAAGGATACAGGGACGTTGGTGATGGCAGTTTCTCTGGCAATGGTGGCCTATCTGAGGGTGGTTCCTTCCATCATATAGGAGAGGGCAAATTGGATTTTGTCATTGTTGTTAGTGTAGATATGTTTATTGATGAGGAGGTACAAGGTGACCATGGAGAGCCAGGTGCGAGCCTTGGTGTAGTCTCTGTCGAAGGCAAAGGGTTGTCTGAGCTTCTTCTCGGCTTTGACTGGGGTGGACATGGGATTTACTGGGGACAGGGGTCTAGGTGGTGACGGTGGGGGACCTGGTGGGGTGGTACGAGGCAGTGGCGATGGGAAGGGGGAGAACAAGGGACTATCAGGTTGGTCCTCTTCGCTGGACTCAGAAGGTAGGACACTGAAGATACGAGGGTTCCTCCATGAAATGTTGGGTGAAATGTCAGGGCGTTGCCCAAGGAAGATTTTTGATCTAATGTTATGGGGAATATGAGGGATATGAGTGGACTGTCTCCTTAACGGCAAGATGAAGTCCATCTGGATGAATCCCGTGAGATAGGGATACAACAAGGTGAGAGCAAAGGCAAGGATCTCCTCAAGGTGAGACCAAGTCCTAGAATGTATAGGGGGAGACGAAGGTGGTGAGGGTAAGATGCTCGAAGACAAGGAGCATGATGACAAGGGTGAGGGCAATGAGGATGAAGGGCACAATTCCTTCAAGGGCGAAACGAGATCGTATTGTGTGAGATACACAAGAGATCAAGAATGTCCCTACTGTATGTAAAGAGCCAGTTTAAATAGGTAAAGGCATAATCACCACATAGCCATAAGGCAAGTCAAACAGTCACAAAGGAAATGGCCTCTCATCAGAGAACGAGTCATTGAAATGGTGATGGAGGCAACAAATGGGATAGCCTGTCAGGTATCATGAATACATAGTGACCAGGCTGTGGAAGGCGACACCAGAGGGCAATGAGGAGAATAAAGTGAGATGAGGAATCATATGAGCGAAATGAGGAGCACTCCATCCACAGGAAGTAGGAGTAAGGAATACTCATACTATAAGTAAAAAGAAGGAAATAAGCAGAGTGCATGCGAAAGGAGAAGAAGTTGAGAAGAAAGTGAAAAGATTGTAACAGGGTGCTGTTATAGGAGCACATTTCCTCATCCTAGTCAACAGCTACACTCACTATGCTTACACAAGCCCAAGGGACTTACTTGCAGGAATGTCCCTCAGATGGGCATGGCCACAACCCTAGACCCTTGCTGACTAAGCAAGGCAGTGCAAGAGCCTAGACCATCAACACATGCAACACACAAGGCACACAGCCCTGCCTCAAGGCATCAACCCATAGCCCTAGAGATAAGAGCCCATTCAGCCATTGGTCCACAACACCATGAGCAACTAATGCCATTGGACCAATGCATCAAGGCTATACCTTATCTCAGCTATGCAAGACTATACTGATCCACGAAGCCAAGCACAGGAATGCACAGCATGCACAGCATCAGCTGTTGATGGGAACCAACGAGAAAGTAATGCCATTGGCTGCCATCTGGGTAAACCTTCTCCATAAGAATTCCAGACACTGCCTCACATTAAACAATAGTATATCGGCAGATCTACCATACATAAATACTACCAAACATGTACAAACCCTAGGTAGTATATAAACCCCCAGCTGGACGGAATGGCTCCCCATTCTTGTTCTTCTGGAGTTCTCCCATCCTCACCTCTGAGGCTGCCCCTCTTCATAAGTCCACTCGATTCTCTTGTCGCTTGTACCCTTCAAGCTCCCAAGGCTTGCAGAACACCAAGACCTGTAGTGTCCAACTCTTAGGTAAGTTTGGCTGTTTCAGGTGCTGAGGTCTGTGAGCCCTGCAGTGGGATTGAGTTGGATCCTAATATGAAATAAATGGTCCCTACATTTATGATCATTGTTATGCTGTGATGAGGAACAAGATGAGCATTGACTGAAAAGTATGACAGGACTTTGGTACAGGGGGTGTTCATGAGATAGAACACAGTTGAGATAAGAGCACGAGCAAGAATCCCTTAAACAGTGGGATTAGATTGTGGAGGACTGGGAAGGAATGAGGATGAGGAGCAAGAACAAGTACTGTGACTATCTGAGTGATAAGTCATGGACAAGAAGATGAGGATAGTTACCAAGGTGATGAGTGAGGCAAGAAGTAAAGGGCAAGATTCCTTTGAGGTGAGACAAGACAATGCAATGTAGATTGCAAAAGTTCAAGTCTACTGTACAAGAAGGAATAGGATTGTATATATAGTCAAAGGATGTTGAGTGGCAATACTCCATAGTAATATAGACAAGTCAGAGCTGCAGAATCCAAGGGAAATGGTCACCATCAGAAGCAGATCAAAAGGTGATGGTGACAAATCAAAAGATGGATGCCTGTTGGGTATCAGAGTTATGTAGTGACCAGGTAGAGGAAGGCAATGCAAATGCAATGAGGAAAAAGAGATTGCATCATACAATACAACAAAAATGTACTCCATCCAGTGGAAGGAAAAGTAGTGAATGTTTATGCACTATTCAAAAAAGAGGAAGAAGAGTGATTGAGTGAGAAATGAGGAAACGTTGTGGGGTGAGAGCATATATTGTAATAATCATTGAGGCTTGATTGTGGTATTGTTGTACATTTTGCATTGCTGGGTGAAATGGCTGCATAGCAGTGGCTACTGTTGGATTTCTGCCACTAATGGTGAGATTGTGCCATATCTGACCAAATATTCTAAAACTGAAATCCATCTCAGCATCAGCCACTGAGGCACTGGAAGCTGGATCCCATGGATACTGGGAATCATGCATTATTGGTGGCTGCACTGGTGGGTACATGCTTGGCACTTGCATTGGCACAGCACTGGAAACAGTTGGATCTTGTAGTAGATACTAGGAACCTAGTCCATATGCTGGTGGTGCAATTGATTGCATATGTACCTCTAATAACAGAATTGGATCTTCAGGTTCTTCACCAGGCAGACCAAGGTACTGTACATCTCATGATGGCCTTGGATAACACTGTTAGAGTCATACATATGAGTTGAAATAAAGCAGAAAAGTAACAATAACACTGACACATCTACTGCACATGTTGGGGTTGTTGAAGAAAGTGAATCAACATTTATGTACTTAAGGCAGAATGAACAAATTTGGAACAAGTTTCCTAGACTTACTGTGCTCTATAGTTCTCATCATCACTGTTGTCAGAACTGTCAAAACTAGAATTTCCTTCATTGAATGGTGGAACACCATTCCATCCAGGTCCAACCTTCTCCAGCTTCATGGCTTCTTCAACATGCCTAATGTCTTGTTCCAGAACAGCAAGCTCTGAAAGGCCCTCTCAGTATGCTGCAACACATACAGTGACTCCAAAAACTGTTCCAATGTTTGACCCCAACATAGGACATGAAGCACCCTGCAACCACCTGTGGGAATTTCGCTTAGCTATAGTGAGATGAAATATAGTACGGACCCTTGTAGAGATACATCCATTTCAAAACCACAACTTCATTGGAACAGTTATTTCACTTTTGGCATGAGTAATTGGATCTCAACTAAATGAAGGGATTCTTGCAATTGTTTGGCCCTACAAACGAAGATAAGCATACAAACATTATATCTGAGTATGTACATGTTTCCACACTTTTCAATTCCCAGGCTTTATTGCTATAAAAGTTTATTTATCCTCTAATCACTTTTCAAGTTGGTTGGTGGTTGATTTGCAACCTCTTTTGTCTCCACTGCTTATATCCATGTTCAAATCATCTATGGACATCATTCCAAGCCATTTATGGACTATAGATATATGTCAAAGGTTGTCTATTCATACTTTCCTTTTCTAATCATTGTTATATTTTTTGTTTCATTATTCCTCACAAGCCATAAAATGCAAATAAAGTTACCAAAACTCTCCCTAATATCACTAACCATGTTTATCATTGATCCTCAGCCTTGTTTCAGTTCATATTATTTTTAAATGTCATTAGTTTCATACCCATAATATGATTTAAGATGTTTTTTGGTTTATTTTACCTCAGCATTTGATGTTAGATGACTTGTTTTCTACCTTTCAGTACATTTCATCATATCATCATTATTTACAATTTAATTCATATGAATTCTAACAAATTTTTAACAATACTGTACCAATATGTCAAATAAAACCTATGAACATTTCATACATGATTATTGCTCCCTTTTGAACCTTCTTCAAGCACTATCATATGACATTATATTGAATAGATATATAGATAAAATTCATGCATATTTTCATCATATGGATGGGCATTTTTGATTTGGAAATGATAGCACAACTTATAATAATGTACAATCTGATAAAAAAAAGTATGAATAAATGACTTTTGAAAGTTATCCACAACCTAAAAAATGGCTTGGAATGATGCCCATAGATGATTTGAACATGGATATAAGCAGTGGAGACAAAAGAGGTTGCAAATCAACCACCAACCAACTTGAAAAGTGATTAGAGGATAAATAGACTTTTATAGCAATAAAGCCTGGGAATTGAAAAGTGTGGAAACATGTACATACTCAGATATAATGTTTGTATGCTTATCTTCATTTGTAGGGCCAAACAATTGCAAGAATCCCTTCATTTAGTTGAGATCCAATTACTCATGCCAAAAGTGAATAACTGTTCCAATGAAGTTGTGGTTTTGAAATGGATGTATCTCTATATCCTGTGAACCAAATTATGTGATCCATGGGTCAGATTGTAGCCAAGGGTCCGTACTATATTTCATCTCACTATAGCTAAGCGAAATTCCCACAGGTGGTTGCAGGGTGCTTCATGTCCTATGTTGGGGTCAAACATTGGAATAGTTTTTGGAGTCACTGTATGTTAGTACATATGTCAGATACAAGTCATGGGGCCATAGGAAAATATAACCAAATATGCATAAACTAGTCTGAATGAGTCAAAATGACTTGGTATGGGTAGCTGCAAGCTGGAATTGCCTAATGCAATTCTCAGTGACCGTGGGAATATATTGCCTTATATGGAAAGAGTGGCTGGGTTGATGCTATTGACTCCAATAACTCCACTGATATGTCAATTTAGCTATCCAAGTATTCCTACACTAGATTTATATAGGTTCCAGTGTCACAAGGACTATATTTAATGACCACTTGGTAGTTATACTTTCAGATGTAGTAGAGGTGTGGCAATGAGCTGTGCTGTTGTGGCTGTGTGCTTGTGGGAAACTAGTTGCTGTGTTGTTGTGTTGTGTTCTATGATTGTGAGTATTGAGGTCTATGTGTGTTAATAGATGTTACTAGCTTGGCTAGTAAAGTGTAGTGAGAAGGGTACTTCTCTGCTTATGTAATTCAGTTCCAAAAATAAGGAAACTTGGTTTCCTGTGACTGTGACAACTGTCAGGAGTTGCCTTGGTGATATGTTGTTACTTGTGTTCTGCTCAATAAGAATCCTTTAGTCTTGAAGTCACTGTTACAATCTTTTCCCTCACCACTCAACTCCTTCTCATTTCATGCACACTATGCTTACTTCCTCTTTTTCACTTTCAGTATGAGTACTCATTGCTCCTACTTCCCATGGATGGAGTATATCTTATTCCACTCGTATGATTCTCTTTTTCCTTGTGTTTTCCTCATCGCCTTGCTGGCATTGCCTTCCACAGCCTGGTCATCGCATAACTGATGATACCTGACAGGCTATTCCATTCATTGCCTCTGTCATTCTTATGACTTGTTCTTGATGGAGGCCATTTCCCTTGTAACTGTCTCCCTTGTTACTATCTATGTATCTGACTCGCCTCTCAGCTATGTCTTGGTTATGGACTTCTCTATTTAAACAGACTCGATATATACTGTAGGGACATTCTTGATCTCTTGTGTATCTTGCACAATATGATCTCATTTCACTCTTGAAGGAATTGTGCCCTTCATCCTCGTCGCCCTTATTCTCGTTGTCGTGCTCATCATCTTCAAGCACGTCCCCCTTGTCACCTTCATCTTCCTCTATATGTTCTAGGACTTGGTCTTGCCTTGAGGAGACTCTTGCCTTTGCTCTTATTTCATTGTATCCATATCTCATGGGATCCACCCAGATGGACTTTGTCTCACCATTAAGGAGATGCTCCACTCGTATCCCTCGTAACCCCCATAACAGTCATTCTAGGAAAGCTTAGCTAATCAGTGGTTGATTGCTTGTCCCCTCAGAGGCTGTGTGTATATGTACTTGTTGTCAAGTACAATGATATCAGTGGCTATGATATTTGAGATCTCTAACCTTCTGATAATCTATTTGATAATGATCTGTTGGTATGTG
>JBBPJX010000174.1:0-23378 GCA_038088955.1 Neotropicomus parvogracilis
CAAAGGCGTCAGTTCGCCGTAGTGCATCGGTAAAAAAGCCATCTCGGACGAAAATGGGCAACCCCGTCTCTTTCGTGGGCTCCGTGTCCAGGAAGCATGCAACTCTCTCTCGTGAGATGGTCCGTGGTTCGCGAACATCAAGCCAAAAGTCGGAAAGCATGTCTCCGCCCATGCCGTAGTAGGATATGAGCGCTGCTGGGCGGGGTACCGCGTATAACGCGGCCAGGCGAGCGATGTAACCTCCACCCGACTCGCCAATAACAGCAATTTTGTCAACGTTTAGCGTTACCGTAGTGCCGGCCGATTCCACCTTCCCGTTGAAATCTGAGCCAAGAAACTGGAAGAGGCGTAGGGCGTCTTCGAGTTGATCCAACCCTGTGAAGGGATGCAGTAATCTGTAATCCGCACTGATGAACAGGTAGCCACGCTCGAGGGCTTTTCCTGATGATAACAAGGATTAGCGGACATGAACGGCGTGCTCGATATCTGGTACCGACGCTCCATCCAAGGAAAGTAGGTTATGCCCTCGTTTCGTCTGGTACCGCTGAAGCAACCACCGCCATGAAAGAACAAGACGGCAGGAATTGGACCTTTTGCACCAAGCGGGACGTATACATCGAGCTTGAGGTCGACGCCGTTAATACTGGCGTAACTAATAGTGACGGGCTGTGGTGTGTTGAGACTTAAGTTAAATTGCCAGTGGCGGCCACGATAAGCTATAGTGCCGGCGATGGATGATGGCAAGGGATTGACTTACTCAGCGAGGGTCATAGTGCCTGCTAGTGACAACCGTTAGTAAAGTGAGGCGAATGTGGTGAAACAGCTCATCGGGGCATATGAACTATATATTCAAAAGTATCTGAAGCCTTGAGTAAGCATAACTCCGACGCGCTAGGCCATGTGCTGATACTATCACCTGGTGAATCGTTTCAAAGCTATCGACCAACTGGCATCGACAAGTTACTGGATGCAATACGGTGCTGTGAGTCGCACATGAACAACACATTTACGTAATTCAAGAGACGTATACAAAAATCAAACACAAGCCCGAACTACTCCCCGCCCTCTCCTCTATCTCAAATAACGGATTTCACAACGCCTCGACCTTTAAAGGTAAGGCGAGCGATCCAGTCTCTGCGACGCTCGGAAACTGGAGACCGGACGCACGCCATGTTATCTTCTGATCCGCCATGGAGAACCTAAAGGAGCTTAGGAGGAGTAAGATGACGATCTCTGGATATAGGTGAGTCATCCGTAAACAAAGAGCGGGGGAAGCGTAACGCACTCAGTTCCAACATGGCGAACTGGATTCTGAATCATTCAATCAACCATCCGTCGTGAACAAAATGCATGCCTATACATACCCCCTATCAGGACGGTATCAGTACCAATTACCAAGAGGCAAAGTTGGGATACGTACAGACAGGCAGATGTACCGGCCCAGAATGTCATCCTTTATACGATGAGGCCCTCATATCCGATAGACGAAATGAAAATGCTTACAGGTGGGAATAAACCCCAGGCAAATTCGAGTTCACCACCGTGTCAGGCAACGGAGATAGCCAGCGTTCAGGTTTGAACTCCGACGCGTCTTCGCCCCAGATTTGAGTGGAGGTGTTGGGTATCAAGAGGCTGGCGAAAATGGTGGTCCCAGCCGGCACAAATACCTCATGAACTTCCTTGCCATCTCGCCCTATAATCGGATATTTCAAGGGCAGAACTGTATCTTTGATGGCGCTGGAAGAAAATAAAGGTCGATCGCAAATGATGTCAAAATAGGGTTCCTTACCATCTCAATAGAGCGGGTACTGGGGCGTGTCTAATCACAAATGAACACGACACCTGTTCAAGAAAAAAAAACTGCTTACAGGCGCAAAGCTTCGCGAATGAATGCGTCAGTGTAGGTCATGTTGGCCAATGCTTTGATATCTAATTCTTCTGTGCCGTACCGTTCGCGAGCGAGTCGGCCCTCCTCGCGGATTTGATCTTGCATGCCTCGATTTTGCGCTAGTATATAGAACAAGCGCGAGAAGGCGGAAGAGGTGGTGTCCACGGCTCCAAAAATTAAAGCATTGATGTGTCCAAGCAGCTGGGGATCCTGTATGGTGCTCCCTTCCTTTCCGCGCACTGCGTATAAATAATCAAGTTAAGCAATCGCAGAAATTGTCGCGACACACATAATATAGTCATGAGGTCTTTCCCAAGCCCCACCTGTTCCGTGTTTGATTCGTCGAGCAACGAGGCTTTTCTGGACGCAAGCAGTTTCCTCGAGTTTTCGTCCATCACGCGAATAATGTAGGCGAGCTCTTGCAGTTTCCGGGATGGGATATTGTGTACTAAAAAGCGACGGGCCCATAGTGGAAAAAATGGAGCCAAGGTTCTCGCGATCGGATTACGGAAGAGTTGCGGACTGTATTAGACGTTATCAAGAACGGAAATGCATGGATTGGAACTCGATGTACATCAAATTCTTCACGGCTGACGCGTACTCGTCAGGTTTATCATCCGTGAATTTGTCGAAACTGTATCCTATCAATTGATCGTCAGAGTAGGGCTGGATGAATAGGATCGGCAAAGTACCGAGGCCGCCTTGACCGACAAGCTCCATTGAGACTCGAGTGGCCCAAGGTAACAAATCAACATCTTGGAGGTTGGACCGTACTACGAGATGGAGTGCAGTGCGAAGCTGAGGAAAATATTAACAAGAGAGTTGCCAAGTAAGTAGACAAAACCTTCTGAGCAACCGAGTAAAATATTGGAATGAGTCCCTGTATGTGAGATTTTGAAAACACGGGCATTAACTCTTTACGATGCTTGTGATGAACTTCTCCTGTTGATACGGCATTCCGTGCTATTCAAAATGTGACCCGGTGGAACTTGTGTTCGTACCTGTAGTGCCCGGAAGGCCTTCCCCGAAGAGAACCGAATTTGTTCTGCATTGAGTCAGACTAAGGAGAGCACGATCATTATGGGCACGACTCACGCAAGGGCTTCGGAGGGCATTTGCCATACTGACACTTGATTGGAGGAGATCGATTGCAAAGCCAAGGGATCCGAGACAAATAATTCTCGCGCCTTCCGAAGTCACACGTCAGTTTTAAACAACCAACACCATGATGACATACCCCAAGGGCACCACTGAGCCTCACCACGCCGCCGTATTCCTTTGTTATAGCTTGCATGAATTTCACGCTATCGGTCGGATGCCACATCTGTGGCCTGTTCCCTGACTTCACGGTAAGTGTCACCGTCATTTAACACAAAAAGAAAGGAAATGCCTTGGATCCATTGCGGACATGTTGGACCTCGAATCTTGTCCAGGGGATGGGAATGGATGAACTTCTTTGCGATCCACCACGTCGCAACGATGCTGAACGTGGTCGTAACGAGCAACAAGGAGTTGCTCAGAAACGCCATCCCGAGACGAAATGAACGCTTCCAGCTTGCAAGCCAGGCTACCTAGAGCTCCGCTTGCACCCTTAAATGGAATAGCGTGAGATAGGAAGATTATCGTGCTCATCCCATGTGGGCCGTGCTATAAGCGAAGAACGATCGATGGATTGCGAACCCGAAAATATTGCATTGTGTCCAGCCTCACAATACCGTTCTAGTGCTATTCTGAGACTAACCTTATCCTGGTAGCCTGTGTCCTTGCGTCGCTCCACTATTCTCCCAGGTTCCTGTTCTCTACATAAGTTCACGCGATCTGGCGGGATTTCTATCCAGGAATTGCTAGCTTGCCGTGCTGCAATCCTAACGCGGGGCTAGTACGGAGCCTGACCAAGGTGTTCGTTGCCTACTCATGTTTCAGGTGATGGGAAACATCAAGCTAATTAATCGGCCTAGTGAAATCGAGTTGGAAGCCATCCTACCTCGATTCCCTGGTAATCACCGCGATATCTCAAACAAGAACTTCCGGCTCTTCCCCCTCGGAGTCAATTGAGTCGGCGTGTCTCAGGTGTATCCCTTCCACCCTAT
The DNA here is from genome assembly GCA_038088955.1 of Neotropicomus parvogracilis. Lineage (NCBI taxonomy): Eukaryota > Fungi > Basidiomycota > Agaricomycetes > Boletales > Boletaceae > Neotropicomus > Neotropicomus parvogracilis. Next base: position 3,979 of record JBBPJX010000174.1, read on the forward strand.
GTCGGACTATCCGAATCAACCGTACTTACGGAAGTCTGATCTCAGGCGAGTACTATAAGTTTCTCCATCTTTTGCAGTAGTCATTGAAGATTTTCAATGCAGCAGGTTGGCGTCGTGGCACTCGCTGGGATTAGTCTGGCATATATTGCAACGACCATTGCCAGGCGTGAACGTGGATTACCACCCGGTCCACCAACGGTCCCCGTCTTGGGCAATTTGCACCAATTCCCCCGTTCGGAGCTACACATACAGTGAGTAGTGTTCAAGTGAATACGGTGCCATGTTCAGGGAACCATAGGCTCCAAAATTGGGCCCGAGAATGGGGTGACGTCTTCACGGTGAATAGATCATGGTTGATTCGTTGGTTCACTCACAAAAATCTTATCCAAAGCTCAAAATCTCATCGGGTACCATGATCGTCGTCTCGAGCGCAGCTGCGGTAAAAGAACTTCTTGACAAAACCGGGTGGAATGCGAGTGATCGCCCAACGATGTTTCTTGCCGACCAAATCACGGACGGAAATCATATGGGTTTTATGAAATACGGTCAGTCGTCCGTGTGCTCTTGCTGTAGGAAATTTTCTGATGTGTCGCAGGCCCTCGGCTGCGCACCCTCAAGAAATGCACGAGCCAAGCTTTATCCCCTCAAGCATCGGCAAAATACATGCCGATCCAGGATGCGGAGTGTTCGCAGTTTCTCTACGACCTGCTCGAATACCCTGACGTGAGTCGATGTCTTGCACTATCCCTTTAAAGTACTTAGGTGTATATCGCAGGCTTTTTACTATGCTACGCGCCGCTTCACTCATTCAGTTGCCAAATCGATTACCTATGGAACTCGGGTGCCCCATTATACCTCACCTGATGCGTCTGCCTTCTTTGAGACCCTTCATGCTCTCGAACACACAGTTACCCCCGGAACGTATCCTCCGATCGACATCTTGACTTTCCTCAAATATATTCCAAGAAGATGGGCCCCGTGGATTCGAGCATGTGAAGATGTGCGTCAGCGAAGAGATTCACTGCTTTGGCGGTTGTACGGGGAATGTGAAGCCCGGGTAGAAAGGGGGGAAGACCCCCGTTCCATGATCGAGGAAATGATCAGCAACAAAGGCGCACTAGGTTTGGACAAGGCAACCGTGGCGTGCGCCATCGATCGTCCGTTCCGTGACTCATGACTGAAGTTGTTGTTATTCTAGACACCTCGGAATCGTCATGCTGGAAGCAGGAACGGATACCTCTGCGACATATCTGCAGTCCTTGATCTTGGTTTTGTGCGCTTTTCCAGAGGTGGCGAAAGTTGCACAAGCCGCGTTGGATTCTGTCGTCGGCGATGCAAGACTTCCAATCCTAGATGACTTGAAAGTGCTGCCCTACATTATGGCGCTCATCAAGGAGGTCGATCATAACGTCGTTCCACGTTCTGCATGACTTACTTTACTATTTAGGTAATCAGATATAGGCCAATGCTGCCAATCGGTCTCCCACATGCCATGGTCGACGGGGATTCTGTGAGTCGCCCATATAATAATGGCATGATAAATTTTGAGTTTTCTATAGTACAAAGGGTATGTTATTCCTCGCGGAGCGACAATCGTGACGAATATATGTACGTCATGCGTCATACAACAGCCGTTTGTTTGACATTACTTCAGGGGCAATCTTCCACGACTCAGAGATCTTCGAGGACCCAGAGGCATTTAAACCTGAACGGTACTTGAAGAACAAATTTGGAACTAAGACGGAGGAACTTGGTAGAGACTTGCGTGATACGCTCGTATTTGGGGCAGGCAGGGTATGATTAACATCGTCTTATACGCGTTGCAATAAGCTGATCATGGAATGGATCTAGCGGATCTGTCCTGGGATGCACATCGCTGAGACTACGATTGTCAGTCCTATACGTTTGTATTTATCACCGTATTCAACGGTCTTGCAGGAACTTGCAACGATGCGCCTCCTTTGGGCGTTTGACTTTCGCCCTGAAATTGACCAAGCGACTGCACAACCTGTCATGCCTAATCTCAAGGATTACAGCAGCGTAAGCTCAATACTGTTTTTGCGGTGCGTTCAATGAAGGTCTATATCCCATCAGGACATCACCCTCGCTCCCCGCCCATTCCGCTGCCGCATTGTTCCTCGATCACCCCAACGTGCCCATGTCATCAGAAGGTCTTTCGTCGATGCGATAAATACGTTCAGACTCTTCGAGGATGCCCTGACAGAAAACGAGAAACAGGAGCTTCGTTTGCTGCGGCAATGGCTCTTCTCTCTCGAGTGAGGGGAACCTAATATCTGACTTTACGTGTCAACTTGAGGCTGAGCGCTGAGTGCTGGACGTTTACGAGTGTTTTCAGTTTGGATGTGCATACTATCCGGTATAAGTCTTGGGTCATGTACAAAGCGGCACTCTTCGATTCCAATAGCATGTAGTCCGCACACGATAGAAACACATTTCCTCCACGCCCACCTCCAAACCCGCCTCGCCAACGTCTCGACGCACTCTATTTTTCCATCTGTACGACAAGGTCTCCAGAATGATCATCCACATCAAACGCACCTTAACGATCACCAACCTACGAAACACCAACATTTACGCGTAACGAAGGTCGTGGCATCTAAAACGGCCGGCGTGAACGGCGGACTGACGGGCTCACGCTCAGTCAGGACATTCCCCCGAACGGAGCGACGAGGAGCAGGGGCTCCTAATAAATAGATTGAATGTCCCACATAGGGCAACTACGCCTCAGCATGGACAGAAATGGATTTTTTAAAAATAAAGTAGTACGTAGAATCGGACCACAGATCGAAAAGAAATTTATGGCATTACCGCGGTTTGTCCGCGACGATGGACTCAGAGCCATCATAGTTGCGCAACTGACCACCATCTTCCATTGTCATGCGACTCACGAACGAGATACAATGCGCCGCCGATTCAGCCGCCGTCATTGGAGCGATACCAAAATCGTCCATGTCGGTTTGTACACCCCCGGGAGAAAGGGACACAAATATGAGCCCTCGATTTTTGAATCTGCTCGAGTTGGATCACTAAAAGGCTGATGATAAAAAGCAAAACTTACTCTAGATGAAAGTTGAGTGTTGCGGTTGCCAGTGCTGCCTTGCTGGCAGAGTAACTTGCTAGCTGCACTGCCAACTCTCCGTGTTTCGCTCGATCGGCACCAAGAGAGGACAAATTGACCACCTTTTTCTCGTTTCCGGAGAGCAACTGAGGAATAAGGGCGTTGGTGAAAAAGACCGGCCCGAAGAGATTCACCCGGAACGTTTCGTCCCATTCTGCAAGGGTTGACTTGGATGGCCCATCGACAAAACTTCGGCCCGTCTCAAGCATGACGGCTGCATTGTTGATCAGAATGTCGACGCGACCGCCGCTCAGCCGTTCGATGGACTTTGCCACGTCCTAAATAGCCGGTCGAAAAGTGAACACCGGAAATACTTGTAGAAACTCACTCCAAATGTCTCTGCCTTGCCCATGTCAGCTTCGACGACCGTGACTCTCTCCTCGTCGATTATTTCGAGGAGCCTGGAGGCCGTCTTCAACGAACGAACTACGGCTATGACGAGCGTGTCCGGTGTGTCTCGATACTGACGAACCCATTCCAACTACACAAACTCGTCAGATGCGAGACAGATTGATAACCGACTTCACCTACTCCGAGCCCCCTAGATGCCCCAGTGACTACGACGACGCGTCGACCTTTGGCAGACATTAGTCAAAGCACCCGAACCTTAGACTGGCACGATGCGTGACCTACAAGTGTAGCGAACAAATATAGCCCTGCAAATTCATCTGGGCACTGTCGTTCCTGACCATTCCAACACTCGAATCTCCAAGTCCACGGGTTCGGCTGAGACAGCTAGCACAAAACAGTTCCGAATATCGCGCCGTTAGAAGCATGAAAGAGGAAGTTTTGAATCATACTAACATGGGTGGAGGTTAGATTGCGGGCTTGGCAACTTCTCGTTCCACATGGCAGCTCTCGAGATAAGTAAAGAAAGGTTTTCTCGCTGACCGTTGATCACACGGTAATTGTTTGGCCAAGAACTTTCTACGATTTGATAGACGAAACCGATAGGCGAAGGACAGCAGCGTTAGGAATCCTGATGCAGACCAGAATCCGATAACTGTGTCAGAAAACAAAAGCAACACTGGTGCAAGCATCACCCATTGCAACGGACCGAAGTACGACCCTAGAAGCCCTCGGGGCCTCGTTCCTCTGTCCACAACTTCCGCCAGCTCTCCGGACCCCCAAATACATCGATTTTCTGACACGCTGGGGTGAGGTCGATGTGAAGCTCTGGCCAAAGAGGTTCCCATGGCCATAAAGGGAGTGCACAAACGCTCTGGTGTGATTCAATCAGAAACAGAGCGTCGAGTCATAAATAGACCTACATCCAAATCACAGACCTCTTCGCAACGCATATCCGTTGGCCAATCCAGATAGTTGGAAAGCCTCGTGATCCGCTCGAGCCACGCCCTAAGTTTCTCGCCTATGGGTGTCGTGTCTGTGTGAGAAAAGTCATAGCTCTGCGCAAAAATTGTCCCAAAATCGAGACATATCCTTCCTTGAACGGTCTCGATACTCTCTTTAAGTAGCATTTCCTGACTTGTCATGGTGGCTAGAGGCATAGTCTTCGTATACTGAAACGCGCAACGATCGAGTCCGGATTCGTGAGGATCTAACAGAAAACGAGAAAAAAAAAGGTCTTGGCCAGTTACGTTTGTAGAAGTGGTATCCATGTACGGCATTAGTGGCGAATAGGCTAGCAGTTGTATTTCACCTAATGCACGGGTGGTATCCACGGAAGAGAGAGGCAGCGACACGAGATTGGACAGAACATGATGAATGTGCTTTATCCGATGGGCCCAATTGTCGATAACGAGACGAGCGAGCGAAATCCAGTCGGTGCCAGAGCCTACTCCGTAGCCACGCTGGACAACGTCCTCCACCTCCGACCGCACAGACAATGCATCTTCTTTCGATATAGTGGTCCATATACGGTGTTGAGCCATTTTCAATCCCGGCCGGGATTTGGTGAGACTGGCAAGGCGGGGATTGTAGTACGTGACCATTCCAGCAGGGTGGAGGGTCAGGAAAGACAATGGCGCCATATTGTAGGTAGTGTAGATCCTAGCCCATTCATGAAAGGATGACGTTGAAAAGAAAGGAAATGGTAAGATACGCGGAGCATCCGGAGTTCCTGGATCTAGGCGCAAGGGATTGAGTGACGGGTGGTGAGGAGGCGTTATATTCAAGTGATTAACCAATTCAATAGCGCTCGAATTGAAATCACACCAGATCACTTCGCTGAACGACGAAGAATCAGCACGTGAAGAAGAAAATATAAGGGAATTTACAAGCCGGTATTCATTCGGATGAAACCATCGACGTCTCTGGTGATGGCCCACTGACAGAGTAATCTGGCTCGTTCAAACTCCTCGACCAGACCCCCCCATGCAGGCCGATCATTGCCAGTGTCTCGCTGTCCTGCGCCGTATATGAACGTTGCAACGTTATCAAGAAATCCGACGTCTAACTTGGTGGGATGAGCAGACATGCCATCGAACACAAGAGCTCGAAGACGACGAGTGGCTCGGTAAGTGAGCAGGTAGGTCGGTTTTCCAGAGGGCGCCATCTGTGGAAGGCTGAACCCTACTTCAGGAGAAAGCCCAAACCAGTCGGGAGACGACGGTAGTTCAGCATCAGGGCGGGCATGGTAGAGCAGAGTTTGAGGCGCGATCGAAACAGGGATGATTGAGTGTCCTGTGGGATGGAACGTGTTTGGCCATTGCTTCAAGAGGCCAAAGAGCGAATTGAATATGAACGACGATGTGTCGCAACTGTCACTACTGGGCTGTTCAACTGTGCTGACTGGATATTGACGAATTGCAAAGCAAAACGAGAGGAAAAGTAAGCTTAAAGACCAACATGCACCGGAGTACCTGGATCCCATGCCTGGTCACTCGGTGTGCAAGTCTTGGTAAGAGCTTGATTGAGCCGACTCGGAGCCGGAGTGTAAATAAACTTGGTGGCAGTGACACTACTAGTACAGCATGTAGTAGTTCTACCTGGCGGCGCCAATGCCAGAAATAGGTTTCTTGCTCATCAACGGTGTTTTTGTGGTGAGCCACAGGTCACATCGATCGCTCAGATCTACTACTGGAATTTCTTAGGAATAGAATTGCCCAGTCGGCGGTGGTTATACACTGGGGCCACTCCTTCAGCGTACAAATAAAGTGGTGGCAACGATGAAGGCATCCTTCTCATTTTTGCACTCTCCCAGGCCTCGCAGCAAAGTCTACATTTGACCCCTGCCAGAGATGTCCCTACCCACTTTACAGAAACTCAACTCCGAGGCTCCTCAGATCTCGCAAGAGGAGATTTCCAACATAGCAACGGCTTGGGTCCAGAACTTCGAATGTTTATGTCAAACCAATCCTTGTCGGCTCATCGACCTTTTCTTGCCAGATCATCCTGAATACATCTCGCTCTGGCGCGACATCCTGGCTTTGACATGGAACTTCCGCACGTTTGCCGGTGAAGAAACTATCTCCAAGTTTCTTTGCGACCAGGAGTCGGTATTACACCAGATCCGCGACTGCAAGCTATTAGCGGAGCACGTCAATCTGCAGCAGCCATGGTCCGATGTCGCCTGGATTCAGGCCGTCTTTACCTTCTCGACAGAGCTGGCACACTGCATGGCTGTCGTCCGCCTTGTACCTCTTCCAGATAACTCTTGGAAGGCTCACACCGTGTTTACAAACATGCAAGTACGTAACTGGATACCCTTCTCCTTTTCTCAGACCCTCACGCAGCTCCAGGACCTTAAAGAGTACCCGGAGCTGACTGGTACTTATCGCGATTCTCGCCCAACCCACGGCTACTGGGCGAAACAGCGATCAAAGGAACTCTTATTTGACGACGCCCCTCCCGAAGTGATAGTCGTTGGGGCTGGCCATAGGTAATTCGTAGTGTCGATTCCAAGTCGTATATAATATCGACATAAATTAGCGGATTGTCTGCCGCGGCGCGCCTCGAGTACCTTGGTATCAATGCTCTTGTCGTGGAGAAGAACGAAAGGATTGGAGATAATTGGAGAAATCGCTATGACTCACTTTGCCTACACGACTCTGTTTGTACGAGTAGTGCTCTCTACCCCGAATGAATGGCATTACTGACATCACTTTTACACAGGGATGGACCACCTTCCCTATCTCTCGTACGCCGCTATTGAATTGTGATACACCTCGCTAACGGGATTTCTTAGTTTTCCTCCAACCTGGCCGGTCTTCACACCAGCATCGAAGCTAGCTGACTGGTTGGAGTCCTATGCCAAGAACCTCGACCTTAATATATGGACCTCGAGCACTGTCATTTCAGCTCGTCCATCAGGTTCAAATGGTTGGGACGTCGCGATACAAGGTCCGGGAGGCACCGTACGCGAATTCAAGAACGTTCAACATCTAGTCCTGGCGACTGGGCTGGGAGGTGGCAACTGGAATTACCCCCAAATCCCAGGAATAGTAGGTTTTGAAGATCTCCATCTCTAGTGTTCTCGTTTATCATCGGCAACTAGGACACGTTCTCTGGGAAAGCAATGCACTCCATGCAGTACAGAAATGCGTTGGGGCACAAATGCAAACGTGTTTTTATCATTGGAAGTGGAACTTCAGCGCATGATATTGCCGCCGACCATTCCGCCCAAGGAATAGGTGGGTTCGACTTATTTGTTTTCCGTCAATATGCTAACAACGATTCATTCAGATGTAACAATCTTCCAGCGCAGCCCTATCTATGTCATGACCAGCGCCGCGAAAAATGCAATGACAGCTGGCGTCTATTGTGAAAATGGACCTCCGTTGGAAATCGCAGATTGCCTAAACTCATCGTTTCCCAACTTATTTGTGGCGGGAGAATTCGGCCAGAGAACGACGGCAACGCTGGCGATAATGGACAAGTGCGTCAATTTCCCCACTGGATTACTTGAATTCGTGATAACGCTTCTCAGGGATACGCTCGATGGACTCGATCGGGCTGGATTCCAGCGCAACCTCGGGATTAATGATACCGGTCTAATCCTGCTAGCATGGACGCGGTATGGAAGCTCGATTGCCCGGTCCATGGCGATACTGACTTGTGTGACGACCAGCGCGGGCGGATATTACATAGGTAATCCGCGGTGAGCGTAGTGCGTTCTGCGTTTTGATGGCTATCGTTCCAGATTCTGGGGCTAGTGAACTCATCGCCGACGGAAAAATTAAAATCAAGAACGGTACTAGTATTTCTAGAATCACCGAGACCGGCATCGCCTTCGAGGATGGCACTGAAACCATAGCTGATGTGATCATCTTTGCTACCGGGTTTGTCCTTTACAATCCACGTGGCCTATCCCTCCTCAAGTTCCTTTGCTTCAGTTTAGGAGATGCACGAGACACCGTGCGCGAGATCTGTGGAGACGACGTCGCATCAAGATGCACTCCCATATGGGGTCTCGATGAAGAAGGGGAATTGAATGGCTGTTGGAAAGAATTCGGCGTACCGCACCTTTGGTATATCTCCGGTGCGTGATATTCGCTCTCCCCGGAAATACTATTCCTGATACGAAACTAAATTCGAAGGTGGATTGGGCCAATGCAGGTTTCATTCCAAGCACGTCGCGCTACGTAAGCCTGTCGAACTATCCGGAGATTGAATATTGAGCGCCAACGTCTGTAAAAGAAATCAAAGCCATGCAAACAGGTATACACGGTCCCCGCTATACATGCAACTGAGACTGCAAGGTAGCTTCGTTGATGTTCCATGGTTGCCTAGGTAGCCGGTTTGCTAAAGAATAGCCCAAAGTACTGAACACTATTGTGAAGAAGTAAATGACGTGGTTGTATCTGTCAATCACGCTGGACCTCATACTTAGAGATAAGAGCGATGTCAATATATCAGGCTCTGTACGAAATGGGATGCAGGACAGCAATTGAACGGTGGCAGAAACTCTAAACTTAGTTCTCTCTTCGCGTGGGTACAGTTCATCTTTTAGTGTGACATTTACAGTAAGGGAATGCTTTGAAGAATGCACGCGATCGTCGTTGGGATGGTAGCGGGGCACTTGCACATGTCGGAGTGTTTCATTTACACTGTATACAAAGTGTACCGTATGCCACACTCGGCCTCCTGGCGAACTTGATTCGATTGGCGGATACGAAATCCGCAGCACAACATTTTGAGTCACGACTTGACTTGTTCATCAGCAAATCTGCCTAAACGCGACGTGAAAGACTATGCTGTTGTCGACGATGCTTGGCAGCTTCTTGATACAATCTGGTGGATCAGCAAAAATCTTTTGATGATATTTTTCGTGTGCCTGTCAGCGACGAGTTGAATCTCGATGCAACGGTGGGCGACATGAATGGAACCTCACTTGTAGAAAACGCCAACCCACGAAAAACGTCGCCTCCTTGACTCCCGTCTTCCAGACGGCGGAGATACAATCGTCCGCATCCAATACAGTCTGCATCGCCGCATCGATAAACGAAACGGCTTGTGTGTGGTCACAATCGACTTTGAGGGACGTGGTCGCGACCTCCGTCACCGGCGCATTTAAGCATTCGGTCAGGGCAGCGATTGATACCTTGGTGCGCTGTTGCTGTTCTGGTGTCGAACCCAAGACTGATGCAGGATCCACTCCGTCTGGACATCCAGCTAAAGGAAACGATGATTAAGGATCGGTGCTGTCGTCGTGTCGAGAGTGATGCTCAGGGGACGTACCGAGGACGACGAGAGTGAGCTCAGGGTCTTCGTAACATTCGCCCGTCCAGACGCCTTGGATGTCCTGGTCGCGAACGATCGTCGAGTCATCGAAAATAGCATGATTTTGGGAAGAGAATGTTAGGATGTGAACGATTGACGAATCCATGATGGGTACGGATTCGCAGTCACGACACGGGGCCAGAGTTCGTCTGCTTAAGGCTGTCACCACATCCCAGAAGTGACTGACCGTCCGAGTCATTGGTCCATCCGAGCCATTCCGGAAATTTGACAGCTCCGCATTATGGCCTTTGACGGTCTGTTCACGGAGGAACGTTGGGGTGAAACAAAGCAGGCCAATTTTGACATCCGCGCTAGCTCCAACATCAATCCGCGGTCACTCCGCTTATCGTTGAATAGTACTGTCGGCTTCGATCGGAACATGATCGTGGAATCTTTAGAAGCAACTCCGACAGCCCGTGTACATGTACCCAGTGGTATCATTATCGAACCGCACGCGAGGCCGTTTAAAACGATTGCGTACACTGAGCTGCAACGCAGTGTCATTAACTTCGTGCGTGCTACTGCCTCCACTTAGTTGACTAGCAGCATATTTCCAGGTGCGGCCATGACGCGACCCACGAGCATTGTTGTCATCCAAGTCTTTTGTGCCATTGCACTCGCTTCCATGTCCATCGTGTGGCTACGTGGGCGCAGAGCACTCCGAAAGTCTTACCCTCCCGGACCCTGGACCCGGAATATACCGTTTATTGGTAGTGCAATCAGCTTTAATTTCGGATCTCCTTATCTGTCCTACGCGGAGTGGGCAGCGAAGTACGGTGGGTAGACGTCTGTTTGACATAATTTCACGTTCATAGTTGCCATAGGTGATATCATCCACACACGTATCTTCGGCGATGATGTCGTCGTTCTCAGCAACGGGGCAAAGCTAAAGGCTCTGACAGAGGGACACCGCTCGGCCGTTTATGCCTCCCGATTTTATTTCCCTCTCTTCAAGCGGTGTGTTTTTAAATTTGTCGTTAACGAAATGTAGTATCCCTAGATCGTTGTAGGTTCGGGATCGACTTCCATACGGCAATGATTCCGTACGGCTCGGAGTGGCGTCAACACAGGTCATCGAATTCAAATGTCAGCAGACAGCTGGGTTTAACCAATGCACAGAGTCATCCATCATCAAGCGTTGCACCTCGAAGTAGTTCAAGGCCATAAAGAACTCTTCATGGACAAGGCAAAGATCTTGGTGCTCCAGCTTACTACTGTCACGCCAGAAAGTCTGGGAGGTTCATTAAGACGGTGAGACTCGTTCCGCTTGTTATCAACACACACTCAGGCCATTGTTTAGCCACACTGCGGCCGTCGCCTTGGAATTTACGTACGGCTACAAGGCTCAACGCGATGACGAAGTCATCAACGCTACAATGGAACAAGCGTCGTCGACGTTACTTGGGGGAATATCACCAGAGATGGCATCCCTGATCCACAAGTTTCCGATCTGTATGTCCTGTTTCTTTAGTTGATAGATGATGAACGACCAGTCCCTTCCTATCTATCACCTAGTCGACTACATTCCGGGGTTTTTACTTGGCACGCCACTTTGCAGGAGATTGATCTCGAAGATAAAGGATATACCATTCGAGACCTTGAAGCAGAATATGGTGCGTTCTTAATCATGTCCCACAGCTTGATGGGCTTATGGCCGTCTAGCGATCCCCACTGGAAAAACGTCCTGCTATGGACACTGTGCTGAGAAGTCAGGAGGATTCAAAGAATCGCGCATTAGAGCTTACGCTAAAGAACGTCGCCTCGACAATCTACATCTGTGAGTCTCTTTCGCTACAATTCACTCCTGCGCTAACCATGACATCACCAGCTGCGATTGATAACGTGAGTACGCGTGTTTTGTTTACCGTCCTAATCATAAATCATAAATTGCTTTGCTTTCCTAGATTGCCGCCGCACTACAAACGTTTTTGTTGGCGATGTTCTTGTTCCCCGAAAAGCAGAAAAAGGCTCAACAGGAACTTGACCGTGTAGTTGGCTTGGAAAGACTTCCGACATTTGATGACCGCCCATCCCTTCCGTATGTCGAGGCCATCATGAGCGAATGCTTCAGATGGCATCCGGCATCTCCCGCAGGTGAGTTGGTAGATTTTTTCTTCGCTGCTCGACCTGAATTAATCCATGGTCAGGCGTCGCGCACTATACGACCGAGGACGACACATTCGAAGACTATTACATCCCCAAAGGTACGGGCCACGTCTAATGACACGTAAGCTCTTAATACTCCTCGTTTCAGGATCACTCGTCAGATTCAATACATGGTGTGTGCAGGATCTATTATCATTTTTTTCTAATCTAATCTACACATAGGGCGGTAACTCGTGCATGTGAAGACCCAGAGTCATTTGAGCCTGAGAGACATCTCCTGCCCGACGGGGAGATAACTCCAGAATCTCGCATCAGCAGCGGCTTTTTGTGTGGCAACTTTGGCTTCGGAAGACGGTATGTAGCCAATGTAAAATGTATGTTTCGCTGATGTTCACAGGTAAGCAACCGTTTACAGCGTTTGCCCCGGTCGAGTGTACGCAGACTACATACTCTGGGCAGCCATCGTACAAATCCTCGCTACATTGACTATCTCTTGCTCGGGGTCTGAGGATCTAAAGGGAAACAGTTCAACTAACCCAGGATACGAGGGTAGTTTCACATCGTAAGCAGCTTCACGTATTGGCGAGTAACGTTGCCAGATTGACGATCTTGCGAAGACACCCCAAAATATTCCAGCACGACATCACGGTTCGTTCTCACACCAGAGAAGCGCTCCTCCGTGAAGTCGCACAATAGGGCTGAGCTAACTTTCGTATAACCGACATACCGTGATTGCAACCACGAGCATGCCTGCTAGGCTATGTACCTTGTCTGTTTCATCTTGCTACCGTATCTCTTGTTCCGGGGGGGGGGGGTAAATTAGATGTTTCTTGGGTGACTGTTTGCGCACGGATATGTACGAATTGTTTTAACGCTAGGTCAAAGCTACACTCATGTATACCCACTATCGCAATGGGACCATTTCTTTGTCCAGGGGCACGAGCTCGCGATCGTAGACAGAGGTCACTGCCGACCAAGTACAACACTACGTCGCTTCTGTCAAGTTACAGGACGAGTCAGTCGGACACGGAAGTATACGCTGAAAGGCGATCAGCTGGACATCACCCCAAGTGGCTGGAAGGTAGAGAACGGAGGGGATGCAGGGCTGGAACATTGAGACACTCAACATACCGCCAATAAATGCGATCCTCGAGAGGCTTCGCATAGTCATTATCGAAACTTGTCAGACCGCTGCTAGAGAAATCTGCAGCTTCCAGAAACAACTTTGCCATCGAGACGAAGCCCGTGATATCAGTAATTTACAAGTTTGACGCTCAAACGTTCACATTCAGCAGAGCCGTGTGCTCCTTGTGCTGCGTAGGTCGACCGTACCGTAATCGTCCTTCAAACCTAACTCCTCAGCTTTGATATGAAGGGCCTGTTCGATTGACCATCGTCAAGACGTCGAGCAGCTACACAAAAATGAGACTTACCAGCCGCTTGGAACAAAATCTTGAATCGGAGAAATCACCAGCGGCGAACCAGAGCTGTGGATTAATATAAAAACCGAAGAACTGCTTAATATCATAAAGGTGAACGTTACCGCAGGATGGCCGGTAGGGCGATATATTCCGCAAATCTCGTCCTCCTCGTCGAGACCCCACACCTCTTTGGTAGACTCGATTACTTCTGGGTCAAAGATATCTTTCAGCCGATCCTTCCAGCCTGTATATCCGGTTCTGCGAGAAAGGTATCAGCCCGTGTGTGAACACAGCAGTCACCATACTTGCGCAAATATTACTGCATCTACTTGCAGTTCGGATCCGTCGTTGAATACTATACTTGTTTCCGTAAATGAAACCGGTTCTACCCCTTGCCGGACGGCGACCTTCCCCGACGTGATAAGCTCAGCACAACCAACGTCAAGCCCTACGACACTGAACACGTTTCCTATGTGAACTCCGAGGATGCACTCACAATATCCACCGCCTCGCATCACGTATAAGATCCTTGGGCCAATTCCGTCCTCCCCATAAGAGTGTCGGAAGCCAGCCTTTTGTAACCCGTCTAACATCTCCTTGTCCGCGGCTTGTGATTGTTCGGCGGTGGCTCGAGACATCGCTCTAGCCATCGCAATTGGTAGAGCAGCACTTCTGAAATCTGAAGTTTCAATGGAGAGATCATCGGGGTAGATCTGAGCGAAGAACTTTGCAATTTCTTTGCTAGAGATAACAAGGGTCGTCGACCTCTGAACCATTGTGACTGACGCTGCTCCGCGGAAGGAAAGATCCTGGCAGATGTCGGCTGACGAGTTCCCCGCTCCGACCACCACAACACGTAACCCAGCGAATTTCTGGCCACCAACGAATTCACTAGTATGAAGCACTTCTCCACGGAATTTCTCGAGGTACGGGATCATTGGAATGTGGGGAAGTCCCTGTGCACCAGTGGCGACGACCACGTGCCTGGGACGCAATGTCACCTTGGTACCGTTCCTATCGATTTCCATCATCCACCGTCTCTCCATCGAGTCGTAAGTCGCCTTTGGAAGAATTTGGCTATTGGTCCACACAATCAAATCTTGGGCCCTAGCATAGTGTTCGAGCCAATCTGCGATTTTGTCCCGGGGAATAAACACCGGAAAGTTGCTTGGATATTGTTGATAGAGAACTGGATTAGGCAGATGAAAGTTCGTAATGTGTAGAGAGATTGAGCGAAAGCACATACAAGTACTGTGACGGTTCGGAGTGTGGAGAGTTAACGAAGGATATCGCTTCCTCCAGTTGTCGCCTGATAGACGACATTTGAGGTATCAGCGATCGAATCGACGAGAGGCCTACCAATCCGTTGATTTTTCTCAACAATCAATGCTGATATGTTCATCTGTTTGAACCGTGCAGCGACATGCAAACCAGATTGACCACCTCCGACTAGGTGGGTTTAGTGAGAAACAGAGATTGCTTGATCAATGCGCTCACTTATCACGACCTGTGGATCACTTTCCACTTTAGATCGCCTCTCTTCAAGAACCCTGTTCAATGATACAATGTTCAGAAGACACGCACAGTGCGCTGAGCGAGAAACTCACTCGTTCCAGGTAATCGTATGTCCTCCATACAGTCCGGTTTCCGCCCCAGACTCTTCGTGCCCTTTGAGATCTTCCATCATCACAAACACGGAGACCGCCTTCATTTCGATGGGGCCTGTGGGAAGGAGTCGGACTAGTCCTCGCCCAAGCGCAATCGGCGTCTCGAATCGAAATGAAAACTCTATTCCTTGGCCAAATACCGGTAAAACGAAGGGAGATGGACACAATCCCGGCGTTTCATCCAATACTATGTCGGTGATCTTGGCCGACTCCAGACTCTTCTCTAGATATTCAGCGATCCTTGCGTGTCCGTAGAGAGTACGATTGTTCCAAGTAAATATGAGCACGTCTCTGAGCCAGCCATCGGGTTTGAACAACTTGGTGGCAAAGTCGTGTGCGTTTCCAGAGGTGGTGATTTCAACAAATTCCTTCAGCCAAGCGTGTGCTACGGCACTCGCGTCGACAGGTACATCAGTCGACTGTAACTCAGCGGTCACAGACGTCGGTTCGTTGATATCGGAAGGCGAGCGGAGGGGAGTGTCATCGCCCATTGTTTCTGCCGAGCCGTGTGGTTTGGTTGTTCGCGATGCTGAGGAGTTGAAGTTGGCCGCCGTCAAGGTTTGTATCAGGCTGACAGCTCCGTGGTAACACGGTTACCTTTCAAATAACGACCCTGACGAGTTCAAGATTCTCTGCTCCGCCCATTCGCCAGTCCGATCTTCGGACAATCCGTCTTCGCTGTTGATACCAGTCAGTGAATAAGTTCTCGCTCGACAACGTATTCATAAACGACGCAACCAGTTTTGAGCAATGTCAATAAAGTTTCCGCCCGCATCGTAAAAATGCGTCCGGCAGCGCAAACGCATTATCTCTGCTGGTCGTACGATCCATGTCCATTCTACTTGCGCTGCCTAACAGAAGCGAGGTCATGGAGTTCTGCATTGGGGGATAGTACGCACTGTTGTCCAGTCTTGATATATTGACAGCGAGAGAACACAACGATCGAGCGGCCTGAGACACAAGTTCGTCCAGACATTCAGTATCATATGGTGGCGAACAGACAACTTTGCGTTTCGTGGGTGACCCTGATTTTTATTTGTAAAGTTTCGGGTCGCTTACCCTGGATTCACTTCTTCGGAGGCACTGACTTTTGAACAATGAACCAATACCCAACATCACACACGGAGTTATGCGACTCGATCGTTGACGACTTCTCCTAGAGATATCACATCTCACCCTCTCATACTATCTGGTTCCGAGATCTGACACTTTTCGTGACATGGCGACCGAAGATATCTCAGACCTTATATCTAGGGAACGGCAGAGATAATGATGGTCCTATGCGCCCTTATTTCTGTGCCTTCATACTACCTCGCCTCCTGCATTCACTGGCAGGTAATGCCGCATCCATCCCTAGTCAATCCTGTTAACCATCTTCGGCAGTTACGATGAACACTCGGCTCGATGGTGCTACAAGCGACAGGATCCGTGTCGCGCTCACCATGGACTCGACGTACGCCGTGCAGACTGCGGTAGTTCTGCGTGACTGCGGCCTTCCCGAGGAGGAAAAACACGAGCTCAGAGCGTCCCCGCCCTACCGCCTCGACCCCACCATCCAATTCATACCTTTACTCCGAAGACTGTCCGGGCAAAAAGTTGGGCGCAGCCTGGGCGGGAGAAGACCCTCGCTCTCGACCGCGTTCTCTATTTGGACGTGGACACGCTCGTGCGCAAGGATCTGCGAAGATATCTCAGACCTTATCTAGGGAACGGCAGAGATAATGATGGTCCTATCCACTCTTATTTCTGTCCCTCATACTGCCTCGCCTCCTTCATTCACTGCCAGGTAAAGCCGCATCTATCCCTGGTCGATCCTGTTAACCATCTTCAGCAGTTACGACGAACACTCGGCTTGATGGTGCCGCGAGCGACAGGACCCACATCGGCAAAAAGTCGGGTGCCGCCTGGGCGTCGGAAGACCCTTGCTCTCGACCGGGTTCTCTATTTGAATGCGGACACGCTCGCGTGCAAGGATTTGAGAGAGCTTTGGACGACCGACCTCCAAGGCCACGCTCTCGGCGTCGTTCCTGATCCGTTCGCGCCTACGGGCCACGACTGCGCCGGTACTACTTCAATCCGGGCATGCTGCTCATCGGCCTCACGCAAGTTCGGCCCACGATCGCGGCGCTCGAGAGGCTCTGTTGAGGATAAAGTGTACCACGCCGTCTCGCAATCAAGACCCGCTCGACCACACCTTGGGGTTGAGCGACAGGTGGGATGCGATTGGGTACGGGAATGCGGTGACTTATTCGGAGTCGGAAGAGGCGTTTCTCGGGGGAGGCAAAGGATCTGGCGATCGCTCGTTTTATTGGGCATGTTCACCCGTGGGCACTGGATGTGCTGAGGGTTCCCGAATTCTAGCCAACAAACACCTATTAGAGAACATGACCGAATGGTCGGCTGAGCGAGCTATGGAAAGGACAGTTAAGTCCTCCAGTTGTGAATGAGAGACTGTATTAGTATGTACCTATGGAAAGGACAGTTAAGTCCTAGGTACATCAGTATGTATGGTAGTAGGTGAATACGAGGGTAGCTTACCTCCAGTCGTGAATGAGAGACTGGAGGAAAAGACGCATCGCGAGGCGCGCGGGTAAATGAACGTCCGTATATGGTAAATTAGGAAGGAGATGTACGAGGAGTACGTGCGAAGTCTGTATCTCCAACAACACCAAACCGTGGATTTACATTGGTGCGCCGGGACACCCATACGCAGGGGAGTGGTGGACAAAACTACTTGGATGCCAACAGGAAAAGATGAGGGTGTGGAAGCTGGCGGAGGGAGGAATTCGAGAGGCGGATAAGGGTTAGCTGAAGAGCAGCGAATCTCCCAATTGTCTCGCCGAAGATGCTTTTCGCGACTGGCGAGATGAGATACGATGGAGACTGGAAACACGACGATAGTGAATTTCAGCTTGCGACGCTCGCGCGCTCTGTGAGTCCGAGCCTAAACATTGCAAGACAGCTGATGTACAAAAACTGTCATCCCGATGATAGGCTCGGTCGAATCAGAGTCGTATGTGGGTGACGTTCCAGCCTGTACATGAGGATTGGATTTCTGAACAAGTACATGAAACATCACGCCCAGTGAAAATTGACCATGATCGGCTATGTCCGTGGATGTTCGGACGTGTCTTCCAACTATGTACATACAGAATCATTGCATAGCACGATTCATACATGAAATGATAATGTTATGCATGCTCGTACAGTATGACTTCAGTTGACATATGACCTTCTGGAATGCAGCAGAGCAGAGCAGGTGTTGACATGGCATTGCCAACGGTGCTCGTCAATGCAAATATGTTCACAGCTAATTATCAATGATTGTATCATATGCACTCTTCTGTCTGACAATCTCTGATCTGAGATGCTCGCCAATGATTGTACCATCCTGTTCACAGATGTGTCTTTATGTTACGACCTACAGTACAATCCACTGTACTACATCTGCTGCTCTATGGTATCTAATGCGCATTCCAGTCAGTTCCGGGCCAATTGGGAACGTGAGTTGAAACAAAGAAAGCAATGTGTCCTTGCGAAGACAATTGAGAGTTGGCAAAAGAGAAATGTACGAGAACGATCTTGAAAGCGCGGAGCGCAAGGCCGAAAAGCAACGGGAATTCCATCAACAAACGGTTAATGGTCAATATGAGAACTTACACTGGATCGACAACAATGGTGGATGGTGCACTCGCACCGACGGGGTCCGGCACATAGGGGGGTGTCATCCATGGCCTTTGAGCCGGCTCTTGTTGGTAGGATAGCAAGTGGGCTTTGGAGTTCCATCAGTGAATCGTTGACTGAATCTAGAGAAGATTTACCTTGTATATGCGTAACTATGTGGAGCTCAATCGCTAAGTCGTTGAGCACGGTAGCTGGAATTCCAAGATCGTCCTCTTGCCCCCCATCGTCTAATGAATAAAAATCGGGTTAGTACGTTCAACATGCTACAGGTAGTCCTCGCTTTTGAGTCGCTTCTCGACTCCTTCAGACTTGATTGGATTTGCCTTGCGCTTCTTGATCGCGCTAACCGCTCGTTCGCCGGCAGGATCGGACTCCTCCTTCTTGACTTTGCAACTTGTGAGCCAATTATCCTGGTCGTCCAGGTTATTGCGGGCCCATCCGGGATAGTCGAGCGAGCAGAGAAAATCTATCTTCCAGATGATTTCAGCGAGCTGAAGAAAAGGAAACGACTTGTAGGCGATTGAATAGACGACTTCATTTGCAGATGCGTTAGCTTTGCCCCGGCTCTTTGGAGCCATGTCCTTACGGTGGGCGGCATTGGCCATGGGCGGGTGTGCGTTGTCGTCGCCATGCGTCCAGATCTCCTGTCGCCGCCGCTACCGTTGTCTTGTCTGGTTGGGTCCCAAGCGCTGCCGTCGGACG
>JBBPJX010000175.1:0-23345 GCA_038088955.1 Neotropicomus parvogracilis
ATGGTACTCTTTCCTGATGGGACCCGGCTTTGCGGTACGGCATGTGTTGCAGATGCCCTTCCGTATCGAAGTATAGGCACATGTCTAAGAAAGGTGCCGCTAAGTCGGATGCGTCCCATGTAATCACGCATTCATCGAATCTAATGATACTCATGATATCTAATGCTTCTTCTTCTGTTGTAGCATATACGATACCAATACAGTCGTCGATGTAACGTCCGTAGAACAAAATTCTATCGTCGTCTTCGATTTTGGCCTTCTGTTCGAAGAACCACCCGTAGAGATTAGCAAGGTCGGGTGAATCCGCAACACCCATAGCAAGCCCATTGCGTTGCATGTAGTGTTGGCCATCGAATTGCGTGATAAGCTCCGTGTTTCCACATTCAAGTGCGTCACGAAATATTTTTTGCCGGGCCCTATTGTCCGGTTCATCATGTTCTCGTATGTTCCAGTAGTGTTCCATATACATTTGGTATACGATATCTAGACACTTCCTAATTGGAATAGATGGGTAGTATGCGACAACATCCCCTGTGACAATGAACATTTTTCTCCCTGGTCTAGGACGGAGCTTACTCAATTTTATCGCCAAATCCTTAGTTCCGTGGATGATGGTGGGCGCCGCTTCTATGAGCGGTTTGAGTTTTTTGGAGCAGTATTTTGCCGCCGGATTTTGTATAGCGGAGTGACAAGGTAGGATCGGTCTGAACTTCACCGGTTTCTTATGGATTTTAGGGATTCCATAGAACCTTGGCACCACGTGTTCCTTGCCTGGGGGCGTTATCTTACTACGAAGGAACTCCGACAGACTACCTATCCATATGAGTTGGCAGCTAGGCCCCATCCCTGCGTCCCTGCGTCCCCTCGTCCCCTCGTCCCCTCATCCCCTCATCCCCTCATTTGCTATGTAATCAATTGAGTTTGTCCCTAGTCATGATGTTAATCCATTCAAAGATCCCTGAGCTCTCTGCTGTACCCTGGGAATATGTTCCCGTCCCCGTCCCCGTTCCTGTCCCCGTCCCCGTTCCTGTCCCCGTCCCCGTTCCTGTCCCCGTCCCCGTTCCCGTCCCCGTTCCTGTCCCCGTCCCCGTTCCCGTCCCCGTCTCCGTCCCCGTCCCCGTCCCCGTCCCCGTTCCTGTCCCCGTCCCCGTTCCCGTCCCCGTCCCCGTTCCTGTCCCCGTCCCCGCGTCCTCATTTCCCCATTTCCTAGGGCTAGGCAGGGTTCACGGGTACGGGTACAGATATGGAACAGGTGTTAGAAATCGAGCAGGTCTCGATATTGGTGCACAACAACTAGCGAGTACGGTCTCAGTCGTTGTGCGATGCAACGGACTCTAATTGGGTATTTACCTAGCGAGTATGGTCTATTGTACATGTCAGTCTAGGTAGGTAAAGTATACAAATATAAGTAACTCACCTCAGTCGTTGTGCGATGCAATGGACTGAGGTGCTCGTCTGGAAATACAAGCCTATATATACGAAAAAGTCCTTAGAGACGGTGAAATACAATTTGTAAAAGATTTAGATCACGAGGTATCGACAGTTGTCGTGCACGCGGTCGACTACTTACACGCTCACCTGAGATGCACCGTTTAGCTACTGCGTGTGTGCTTGCCATATTCCAAATTTCCAACACTCCCCCTCAAGCCGTGTGCAGTCCGGGTTTGGCAGTGGAATACAAGCCCTTGAGCGAGGGGACCGCCATCATCGCCATCGACGACCTGCAAAATGAAGAGCAAATAAATATCATTTGTTTGATGTGAGCATGGTATATGGCCATTCACGAGCGTTTTGATTCGTCCTCGTCGATGCAATGGCCTAAAGTGCTTGATAAGTCGTCTGGAGTGGTGAGGAGGTGGCTTGGATGGCCTAGGTATGTCCTTTGTTGTGTGGCGTCGGTGCTGACTCGACTGGTTGCCAGCTAGCACCCTCGGATCGACTCGTTTCGAGTCCATGCGCGTGTTGCTCGTTGCGCCATCCAACCGCTGTCGTTCTCCACCCTTTCCAGTTCTGTCTCCATCGTTTTCGCGCCTCCAAATGCGCTCGCAGTCTCTCGGCTTGTCCGGCTCGTCCAACTTATCCAGCTCACCATCTTGACCTCTTGGGTCTCCAGCTCGACTCTGCGTGTTCATCTGGTCGACGGGCTCGCTCCCGTGGCCCTTGATACGCCCTGTGTCGCACCGGTAACCTTCTAGTGCATCCGACTTGCGTCCCAGGTCACCTAGCTCGTCTTGAGCCTCCCCAGGGGGGTCCTCAACTGCCTCTCGCTTCGACTTTCCCCTGTCGTCTCCTGACACTTTCTGCAGCCTGCTCGGCCGCACTCTCGCGTCTTCCTCGCCTCCTAACATTACCGACTTGTGCGCTTCGTCGCTCGGCTCGACTTGTTCATCTACAACACCCCTCACTGAGTCTTTCTTTTCCTCCTGCTCTGGATGTTCCCCAAAGTGAAATGACGTGTTCTCGAGCTCCTGGGTTTTGAAATCTTCGACGCTCTTTGATGCTCCCAATGTGTCCACTTCGTCGCTTGGTCCGGCCTGGCCTCTCCACTCCCCCTCAATCTCGACACTTGGGGGTGTGTGCTTTTGCTGTGTGGACAATCTGTCGGGCGGTATGCATCGTTTGCGGGGCTGTTCAGGTACGTCGCCGTTGTCGCCGTCATTCAGTACACCGCGCTGATCGTCTTCTTCAGCTTGTGCCACCAGCTGCTCGCGCTTGGCCGCGGCTGCTCTCTCCCCCTCGATCAGTGTGCTACGGCACGTCCTTGCCCTCTCCCCGTGGGTCGGCACACTCCATCGCGCTCCGCCGACTGTGCTGCCCCCATTTCCGCCATGCCCATTGCCTGGTCAGGGGGCTCTGTGGGTACGTCTGGATGACGTCCATCGTCACTTGTCGTGTCCACAGGGTCTCTTGAAAGTCTTGACTCCACCAAGTTGTCGTCTTCGTCAGATCCATCGTGCAGCGCGTTTCGTGTGCTCGCACTCGCCTCGGTGTCTATATCGTCTCCGGATTGAGTTCAGCAGCCTCTTGAGTCATGTGTGGCATCGCGTGGGTCTTCTGAGGTGCGTGACCAATGTTCCTCGTTGTCATTCTCGCGTCTGACCTTCTTCGACTCAGTGATATCATCATCCGCACCATCGGGTGCCCTTGATGCATTATCTTTGTGCGTGGTAAGTTCGCTGCTCCCGCCGCTCGATCTCCAATCCTCCCCCTCGAGCGGCATGCTCTGGGGTTCGTTCAGTGCGTGGTCGCCTCTGTTATCAACTGACTTCCTGCCCAAGGCTTCGTGTGCGCACACGATCGCTTCGCTGCTGCACTCGTTGTCATCATCGACTCCAAGCTCTCCACTCGCGATCTCATCGCCTGTACCCGCCATGTCCATACCAATGCTTTCAGGGGCTTCACTAGGGTCTGCGCAATCGACAGACATCTCGTCCTCGAATCTCAGCGCGTGCGATTCCTCAAAGCCCCAGACATCGTCAAGTACGTCTTCATCGGCAGCCAAGAACCAATCTTCGTGGTCTCTCTTGTCTTCGTCATCGATTGAGTCGTCCAGAACACCGAAGACGCCGTCTTCTGAGTCGGTATCTTCGTTCACGACATTTGTGACGTATTCAGCGGTGGGTTTCATCTCCCCGCTTTCGTTCCTGTGAAAAGCTGCAAAATGCTCTGTAGATCCGCATTCCCAGCATCTCGGCGGGCTCTGCCTTCCACCACCTCGCCTTCCCTTCCCACGTCCACTAGACGATCCAGAAGGAGCAACAGCCATCGCTTCGTCACACTCTCAGTCTTTGGCATCAGCACGAGCGGTCGACTTTGCCTTTTGGCGGTTGGCTTCATCAGCAACCATGGAGATAAGTATGTCCAGTTCGAGGGTTCGCGTCGTGCTGAAAAGACGAGCAGCGGTAAGCTGGCTCGATGCGAAGTTGGCTAGTGCATTTGGTAACGACTTGATAATTGTCGACCGAAAATCGTTTTCACTGATGCTAACACCGACAGCAGCGAGTTCCTCTCGCTTTGTTCGCAGCCCATCAAGGAACTGGTGAACATCAGCTCCGCGCATGTGCTTTGATTCCAGGAATTGCGTACGCAGGTCCGTCTGTGCGTATGCTCCCTTTTCTGTGTACTCTTTGATAATCTCCTCCCACATCTCCGTAACGGATGCCTTCCTCTGGACTCGCAAAGTGGTCGAATCAGGAATTCGTTGGGTGAGCAAGTACTTCGCTACGCGCTCGTCCTTGACCCATTTATTTAGTTCAGCGGTTTGGTCAGCGGTCAGCGGAGTAGCATGGGACAGCCGTGTCGAGGTACCGTCAAAATGGTGCCATAAATCTTTCACCTCAACAGCGACCTGAAAACGGAGGGCGAAGATGGCCCAGTTCGTCCCCTTGACGTCAAGCTTGGGAACATTGCTCAGGAGAGTGTCAGCGCCAACTGGGGCAGTGGTAGACATGATAGCAGAGTCACGTGAGCGCAGGGCTCAATTCTAAATTTCCAACAACAGGAACATGTACAGTACACTTGCTCATACTGTATCAACTTCGGGCTGCTCCCATCATGGGAAGCAGGGATTTATACAATTTTCTGAATAATGTATAATGTATAAGGATTTTTGGTGGGTTATACACTATGAGATATGGTAGCATGCAGGGCTGAGGCCTTGTGATCGAGACCGTTCATCAGGGAAAAAGATTACCCATGGTAGTAAGGTAGTCACAGCATTAGTTATGTAGCCTATGTCGTGGATGATTCCGTGATGGTGACTACCATTGCTAACATAGACTACGGTACATGCACTTCTATCACTATGGACTACAATTGACTCCCTCTTAACCCATACCTTTTTCTGGTTCCCAATTGTTCGACTAGCACTGTGGGTCCCTCAGATAGCCCATACTCTCCCATAACCCATACCTTTTGGTGACTCCCGAAGGGTACGAGCTATAAGGGACGTTATTGACTAGTTATCCTTGACCTCGTCGCCCGTCGTGGTGCCTTCGTTATCATCGTGTCCTCGCCGCCTCATCGCTCCGCCAATGGCCACATTTGCAGTGCCCTCGTCGTCATCCTCGCCTTGTCGTGGCAGTAGCCACATTCATGGTGGTGTCGTCGTTGTGGAGCCATGGGGTGGCATCTGCATCATCAACGTCGACGCTGCGGTGGTGGTGGTAGGATAGCGCATGCGCCGCCAACGTCGCTGTTGATAGTGGGGTGGCATTAGCTGGCCCCGTGCCTGTGTCGACATCGTGTCGCGTCGTCATCGTCATCGTCACTTCCAAGCTCACCGCATTTGACCGCAAAACTCGAGGCCGCATAATGTCTCACGAGTTGGAGCAGAGTCTTCCCCTGACTTGCTTCATCATCTTTGTGAATTCTGGGGCCTGACCAGATGAAGAATGCAAAGCGGATGATATTGGAAATGCACGGTTTCATCAAGTATACCGTCTAGACACTCGTGTGTGATCTACCTTCCTAATTAGCTATCATCCCCATACTGTGTGAACTTTTTGCTATTGTATATATCTAATAACGTATTAGCACCGGTGCAAGTAGCTCCCGACAGTATACATTATGAGCAAGTGTACTGTATGGGTACAGGTCTGGTGTTTGTCAACCTGAGTACCCACATGAATTGGCCATGGCCATGGGTGTTGCTGCAGCCCAATACTTGCATCGACACTGTGTCGCACTACAGCAAGTGGTTGGGCTCGTTTTCAGGCGGTGGGGTTGACAAACAGGTCATGAAGAAACTAACACCATCGGAAGCATGGCAGCAGATCGAGTCAAAGGTAATAAATCATTAACTACACAAATGGAACCATAGGGCTAGCAGGGACCGGTAGGCAGATTTTTGGACAAAATCCAACAGACCCTATTTGGACACCAGGTTAACAAAGGTTAACAAATGTCGGGGCCACTTACCGATAGGCATAAGCATTGCGCGATCAGGCTCATTTTGAGGTAGTAGAATCAATCCTTGTCATGCCAGGTACCTGTATGTACCCTCGGCAGCACTTTTCTGAGGCATGTGAGACCTAAGAGGTAGGGTTTTAATTAAGGCCCTAACTATCCTCTCGGGTCTAAGGAGCCTCATGTTGGAATATACAAGCGCATGCACAGCCACAGGATGACCGGGATGGACGACTGCCTGTGAGCACGCTGAGCAATAACGTTCCATTGCTCACGCACGCTCTTACCATTCTACGAGCATATGTTCTGTATCGCATACTTAATGTCTTCTCTATACCTGTGCCCGGATCTCTGCAAGATCCTTTTCCCCTTTCATATGCTATACCTTTTCCTTTTCGTATATAAAGTCCCCCACTTTCGCTCGAGCACCTCAGTCCGCTGTATCGCACACGACTGAGGTGAGCTATTCATACATACTAGTTACCTACTGAACTAACCTGTACATAATTCTCACTAGGTGCCGCATGTGTAAGCACACCGGCTTACTTAGTTCCCGTTGACTAATATATATACCGTCCGTGGTACTGAATCGGTACGGCTTGCAGGGGCGGAGAGTTCGAATCCGGCTCCGGGCAAGTTGCAGGGGCAACCCTGGGGTAGACATATGTACCTTCCCAATAAAGAACGGCATCCCTAAACAAACCCGCAGAGTTCGCGAACGGGGCAACTCTCGTGGAGGGGGGGATAGACTGGTTCGAAAGCGTGGGAGGGTGTAAGCACGCCGGCTTACTTAGTTCCCGTTGACTAATATATATACCGTCCGTGGTACCGAATCATACCGATTCAGTATTCTCTGCCTTTTGGCTTAGTGGCTGCGCGCGGCGGTCCAGTCATTACAGCATGCTGGTGATCCCAATTCCACTCGTTTTCTTTCACCTCAGCCTCTTCCATAACGTACAAATGAGGCTCGCTGGCCTCATCAGAATGTTCCTATGGACCTCTTCAAGGCTCTCATGACATCATCATCCATCATCTTCGTAGTGGTCGTGCATAGTTTTTGACATGTGTTGCATCCTGGTATTTCCTGTGGGTGTCTTTGTTGAATTCCATGTGATGACTGTATCGCGGGTACAATCAAGACGGTGCAGGGGACCCAACAACACAACGGCAACAATGCGCACCCATGACCGATGCCACAGCACTGCGACAACAACAGCAGTGACGGTAGTACTGGGGCCCCTGCGCACCCTCCCAGTCATCTCTCACACCCTCTGACCACCTCACGCGCCCAACCACACCCAACAACGATGGCAATGGGGCAGGGGACCCAACCAATGACGACAACATACGGTGCATGCCCATGTCCAATGCTACGGTATCGCAACAGCGGCAGCAATATAACCCCCCTTGGAACCAATAAGGACCTAACAGGTGGGCTAATTATGTCACATCTTTTTGGCCTCTCGGGTCCTGGACCTCCTGTATTCTAAAAATAGATGATCTCAGTGCAACCTCCAGGGCTTCCTAGCGCCTCAATGGACCTCTCATGAGGCACATGCTCCTCCGCTCCTCCAGCCAGCACCACTGGAGCTCTCTGGAATTACTAGTATAGAATACAGCCATTCCAGTTGAGTAGTTACACTGGTGTACCACTTTTGTTCCCGCTGTTATCATCGCTCTGTCGTCGTCGTGGTCCCTCCCATCCCCATCCTCACCGTGCTGTTATGGATGTCTTGTATCGTTAGTCCCCATGGACTTCATTCCAGTCCTCATCGTCATTGGGTGGCGCTGTGTCTTGGCACTTGTCGCACCTGGTTGTCGTCACTATCGTCATTGTGTCCTGTCCCCATTCACGTCAGGGTGTTCCCGTCCTCATCGTCATTGAGCCATTACCCTCATTATTGTCGTTGTTGCCCTGGAGTGGCACTTGCCATGCTCAGGCTGCCATCACCGCCATCGTGGCGTTGTCCCGTCCTGGTCTCGTTTCCATTCCCGTCGTGGCGGCGGTGGGTGTCAGTCATGGCAGGGCGGTGGTGGTAAGGTGGCGCGTGGATTGTTGGCGTCGTCATTGTGCCGCATGGAAAAGGCGTTGCCGTTGCCCGCATTACTTTGACCTTCGCTGTTGTTGCGGTCCAACAAGTGGCTGGGCTCATTTTGAGGTGGTGGGGTCGTTAGTCGCATTTGAAGGCGATGTGACAATGGACGGACGGGCGGTCGGACTTTTACCCGTGTTATTTCCTACGTACCATGCCTGTGATCATGTATGCAGGTTCTAAATAAATAAATAAAATCAGTGTAAATGTGCGAGTATACCACTCACTTTGTGGTCGAGGGGTAGAGAGTGCAGAGCACGTGTGGGTCGTGAGTTCGATGGGTAGGGAACATCGGCATGGCGATGTAATTGTTGGGGCGGGGAGCGTGAGACAACGGCGTACAGCGATGAGACGGCGCACAAGATGACGGGAGGCTGTGCAGGGGCCTCCAGTACTACTGTCGCCATTGTTGTCGCCATGCTAGTGTTGGTTGTGGGCGAGCATTGTCGCCGTCGTGAGGTTGGGCCCCTGCACCCCCGTGGCTGTCCCCACGGTATAGTCGTCACATAGAATTCAACAAAGTATGACGACTCGGACGACACCGGCGCAGGTGTGGTAAGATCATGCGCGACCACCACGATAATGACGGACGATGGTATCACAAGAGCCTCAAGGAGGTCCACGGGAATGTTCTGACGAGGCCAGTGGGCCTTGTTTGTACAGTATGGAAGGGGCCGAGGCTCCCTGGACCTGAGAGGATAGTTAGAACCTTAATTAAAACCCTACCTCTTAGATATCATGTGCCTCAGAAAAGTGCTGCCAAGGGTGGGCCCTCATTTTCTTTTCAATCCATCGTCAGCTGCGCCTCGTTTTTTTTTCACGCTGTCTCAAGGATTTCGCAAACCGATGTAAACCAAAATTACTTTATCTGATTCAGACGTTGGGTAGTCAGAAGAAGCGGATCATTTCATCGCAAGACATACATGTAAGAAATAAAGTGAGCTAGCGAGGGTCCCAGTCTCATGCGATGCAGCGGACCGAAATTTACTCAGCGAGGGACTAGGTACAGTTAGTTTAAGTAGCTAAATCATATGTATAAGTGACTCACCTCAGCCTCGTGCGATACAATGGACTGAGTTGCTCGTCAGGAAATACAATTGTCTATACGAAAAGTCAATAGAAACAGATTGAAACGCGGTTTGAGAAAGTTTCGGGTATGAGCGACCAACTGCTATCATGCGCATACTTAACTTCTCGTGCGCTCACTTAAGATGTGCCATTCGGTCACTGCACACGTCCTTGCCTTATTCCAACAACACCATAGCAACATACTCCTGCATATGTCCTTGATTGCACTGGTAAAACAAACTATGGCGTCCGCTAGGCAAAATTAAATGCATGGCGATAAGCCTGCATCTGCTCAGCATGCATTGCATCTTCCTGATTTTGAAGAAAGTGTTCAAAGGCCTGGTCAACACTCATTTCTGGATTCTCCCCAGGTTCGGCGACGACCTTCTCCATCATTTCCCCCCATGCCCGTTCATCATAATGCCGACCAATCACTTTGCGTAGCTGTTCGTGCGCCTCAGGATACCCCATTTCGTCTTCAGGATCTGCTAATTTGGTTAGGATGGTCCTGGCTTGCGGATTATCCACGATATTGCCACCCAGAGAAAATCTTCAATGTCATTGGTGAGCATTCGAGATGGTCTATAGAAATAGATGCATACGAAGTCATGCCCGAATCCTGACTTTTCAGTGTGTCAGGGATCATGCCAGAATCTGCTTTCAGACCACCTCCAATATCTGAACCCTCAGTCGAACCATTGGCATCATCCGAACCGCTTGCATCATCCGAGCCAGCCTTTGAAGTCGCACTATCAGATGGGATGTGAAGCAGGCACTTAGCTGCGAATCGACGGAAATTTTTATTTAGTGGTCCTCACATGTCATCCAAATTAGTTACCCAGTGAGAGGGACCAGCAATAGGGCTGCTTATAAGTGATTTAGTACCATACAAAATAGCAATTGAGCAGCACTCACGGAGAATGTTGTCGTACATTTTGCCAGCGAAAGCGGCCAGCAATCGGGGAACTTATGGAAGATTGGTTCGTCGAGGGAAATCAATGCAGTGGTACTCACTTGAAATCATCTAACCGGGGGAATGGATCGGAAGCATTTCCAGCCCTAAACGATTGGTCCAGTCATCTTTGTGTTCCACACTCTAGTGCTTCACTTACCCGGTAGCCTGCGTGCTTCCTCTAAACGATGGTCTTTTCAGATAACGCGAGGAAGGGAAATGGAACGAATACAGACGGTGTGACTCCAAAGACATCCCGTTCTTCGGACAGAAACTTGATGACTGGCGGCTGGCCTTCACTCCATCTTGGATAGAAGTTTGCATCAGGGTTGTGAATCTTGTAATCGCAGTGCTTTCTGAGCTCGCTATCATTCCAGTATTCAATGAGGTCTTTCATTTTTCCCTCAAAGTAATCGGCGTAGTTGAAGTGGTTGATTTCTCCCCAAATCCACGTATGAGTAGGGCTGGCAGGAGGTGGTAGTGAGCGCAGATCAACGTTGAAAGTAGTATAGTCTGTCACAGTCAGGACCAGCGATGATAAATTGAATTTCTACATCACTCACCGAAAATCTCCTCGTTAGTTTCGTGGACGGGATCCAACCTAAGCCATGTTTTCTCTTGTTTTTTGAGCCTGCTGTATGGGGTCCAAAGCCAATCGTTTCGATCGCGTATGAGATATTCATCGAACACGTTAAGGGACGCATATGCAGATTCGCGTGTGGTTGGAAGATCTAGGAGTTCTTCGACGATCATGCGTCTAATAATCATATACTGGAGAAATTGTGTTGCGGTGTTTTGCCAGGCGGCAGTGATCATGTCTTCGGGAATATCTCCGGGATTGCGCCTCCTCGCTGTCCAAGACTGCCACTCGTGAAGCCAATACACGATAGTGTAGCAAAGAAGAATCCAGCCACGCATATAGCGGGATGGAAGAGGCAGGTAACCTATGAGTTGACGTTGTGAGTCGAATGCGGGAACACGACAGCGAACGTAGAGGGCATTGTCAAGCGGGTCGATGTACTCTTTCTCCTCAGGATAGCCGTACCAAACGACGGTGTTTCTGTTTGCGATCCAAACATCCACCTCCATTGCCTTGCCATTCGAAGGGATGGCGAAACGAACGATTGGAGTGGAGCGGCGTGCTTTGTGTGCGAAGATGGACGGCATGGCGTGATACAAGTTAGATGGGGTGCGTCAGTCATCCAGTTATGCCGTCTTTTATACTCTAACGGCTTATTGACATGAATTTGAAACATGATGTCCATTCAGGGCTTAATGCAGAGTATGATTGGTCCACTACACACCCTTGGCCCATAGCATGCAAAACAATGACGTGCGGATCATGTCTGTTTGCCGAACACATGGGGGTAAAAATGGCAATAAGTGTGACATAAGTAAAAGAAATCCATCTGAACACAGATGGCTCTTGCCACTGCCCCCGACCTTTTTTTCCTGCTTTGAATAAACATAATAGAAAAGCATGAAGTCCAGCGCTCGAAATCAATCCCCCGGCCACACATTCCACCAAGGAGCCCCCAGTAAGCATGGGGTGCAGTTAACATCGGCGAGCCAGCTGTTCAGCCTATCCGACGACATCAGAAAATTAACAAGGCATATATTATGGATTATTGGAGATGCAAACCGCTTCATGCAAAAAGCCAGCGGAAAAAAGCTATCGGGCAAAAGTTGTGTGAAGACCACCGATCAGACGAGCGCAGATAAGGACATACAAATACTCATAAATACATAGTATAACATACCCCATCAGCAGCGGTCATGGCCAGTTTTCACTGGGAGCTTCATGCCTGAACTTTTCAAATGACCATGGCGAAAAGAAGAGTGCCACCGGTAACTTGTTTCTTTTCATGGGATGATTGGTAGTGGAGTAGCCTAAATTTTCAGAGGTCATGCAAAGTACAGCTTCGTCAGATATACAAGTTCTTTTATCTCGAGTTCAGAAGCTGCTATTCAATGGCTTTGGAGAACGTCAACATCATTCGGAAATGGATATTATTCAGACCGCTGCTTTTTCTCCAGCAGACCAGGGTTGGTCCTTCTGATATCGGCTGCAATGCTTGCATCTAGTCCCACCATCGGCCGACTGAGATTGGCCCTCCCAGTGGTGTGTTTCAGAGACTACACCTATACTATGCATATCCCACTACCAGAGGGCCAAGGTCGGCCCTTCTTGGTGCTGAGCTTCTTAGAATACACTTCATGATTGATGGTGTGACTGACAGAACAATTAAACGATTTAGGCCGGTGATATACTTTGCTTAACTTCCGGTGACTCGGACACACGCGATCAGCCCAGCAGTTGATTGTGTGCACACTAATGAATGGTTAGTTAACCACCTGACGGTGGCATGGATGCCTCTAGTGAGCACATCCACGCCCGGGCATACGCCTGAATGTGGATGTGACCTTGTTGTACGCTGTCCGATGACTCAGATGCAATCAATCGACTTATCAGTCGATCGCGCACATGAACGTCGCTTTCGAATCCCAATGACTTGGGGAGCAACATCCGATGACTCGGACGTGTAGTCGCGATGTGACTGCATGGCAGAGGAAAGAAAAGAAAAGAGTCACATAGCAAAGTTAAATATCCAAACACAGACAGACAAATTGTATAAGCAGGTCTCACGCATAAAAACAAAAACAACTAAATCAATAATGGCAATGACGCGGCACAGAACCAACGCTGGGATAGGGCTGCCAATACAGCATTGTGGTTGACTCCCTCTTAACCCATACCCCAGTTAATCCATACTCCCCCTTAACCCATACCTTTTTCCGGTTCCCAATTGCTCGGCTTGCACTGTACGACCACTCAGATAGCCCATGCTCTTCCATAACCCATATCTTTTGGCAACTCCCGAAGGGAATGGGTTAAGAGGGAGTCTACTGTATTAGTATCACCAATGTCCACTGTGACCGCCAAGAGTGTAGGCACCTGCCAGCCGAGAAGGCATGAATGATGTGATTCCGTTTTCTTTATGGTTAGAGCATTAGGTGATTTCCTTATTCGTGACCTTACAACCAATCAGCGCTTGCCGCTTGCGTTGAAAGACCTGCCGAAAACGTTACGTGATTCTACTGCATGATGTAGCTGTTTTTGTTTTTCCAACGTCTTCCAGGGCTTTGCCCATCTTTACGACATGACCCCTGACTCTTCACAGTGGAGTTTGTGCTAAAAGGAAACATCAACAGAATAAAATATAAGTATGTCAGGGACCTTGACCAGATGTTATGGACTGTGTGTATGGTGTAACCCCGGTCGTCTAGGTTTTGTGGCGATCCAAAGGGTCCATTGTCAAGATGTTGGTCTGGACCCTCACCCACACCATTATTAAATACATGTCAGGGATCATAGCCAGACATTCTAGGATGAATTGTGCCTGCGATGTGAGCCTTGTCGTCTAGGTCTTGTGGCAATTCAAAGGGTCCTTTTGTCACGATGTTGGTCTGGATCCTTGCCCGACCACTATTAAATATATGTCAGGGATCATAGCCAGACATTGTGGTATGAATTGTGCCTGCGATGTGAGCCTGGTCGCCTAGGTTTTGTGGCAATCCGAAGGGACCGCTGTCAAAATGTTAGTCTGGATCCTTGCCCGCACCGTTATTAAATATATGTCAGGGATCATAGCCAGACATTCTGGTATGAATTGTGCCTGCGATGTGAGCCTGGTCGTCTAGGTTTTGTGGCAATCCAAAGGGTCCATTATCAAGATATTGGTCTGGATCCTTGCCCGACCACTATTAAATATATGTCAGGGATCATAGCCAGACATTGTGGTATGAATTGTGCCTGCGATGTGAGCCTGGTCGTCTAGGTTTTGTGGCAATCCGAAGGGACCGCTACCAAGACATTGGCCTGGAACCACACCCACACCATTATCACACCATTTACGCGGCAAAATCAGAGAGAGCGGTGCGAGGGTAAGGGTACCACAAAGGTATAAAAAGAAACGGTGTACATCGTCAATATACTTTCGACCGCTTGTACTCTTTCTTTATTTCACCACATCTCACACCATCTCTCCCCAGTCAGAACTTGGTATTTTTGCCATGGCACTCGAGCTTTCTTGCCCAACCTGCAGCAAGTCTTGCACGTCTTCCGAGGTGCTTCGCAAGCACAGATACAATCACCACTCAGTTCCACTCCCCTTCACTTTTAATGGAGAGGAATTCAATATCATTTGCGAAGAGGATCGATATATTTGCCCACTCGGGGAGTGCGAAAAATCCTTCAACAGAAGGGACAGGATCCAAGCGCACCTCTTGGACGTCCACGGAGTGGAGAAAGTTTTATGGGCAAGCGATGGCAAGGCGACTTCAGGTGGGTACTTACGTCGGATCGATTCATTCTTCGCACACCAAGCTTTCCCTTGCAGCCGCATCTGCACAAGTTGCGAGTGCAGCTAGTGTGCCCGATCAGATCCGCAAGGCCACCGCGGGAGATCACGCTGATTCTTTGCAAGATAAAGGTGGGAGCCATTCCAGAAGGCTGTTTTGGCGGTTTCAAACGAGACATTTTCTTCCAGACACTGGCAACAAGACCTCTGGGTTTGTTCAGCTCGTCTTCGGAAAAGACTATATCGAAGGGGGCGGGATCCTCGACCGCATGGGGCTTTGGCACCACAGTGGCCTTCATATTTTGATTTGCAGGGAGTGTAAGATAGGCCTGACTTCGCAGATGGTGTTGGGTCACTGCAAAACCCACCGTATAGCATCTTCGGCGATGCAGAAGGAGATCTTGGAGTTCTGCATGCTCAGGAGCGTCTATGAAAAGCCAGAAAAGGTTTTACGTCCGATAGCAGGAGGTCCTCCCGTCCAGCAAATCGCTGATCCAACAGTGGGCTATTCGTGCATCGCAGACACCAATTGCACGTATGCGGTAAAGGACTTGGACCGGATGACGAGACACCTCAGAGAGACGCATGACATTAGGGCCCCACTCTCGAACACGAAGCACCGTGCTAGCATGGTGCAGGCCTTATTTCCTAGCATCGGGAGAGTCTACTTCGAGGTGGATGTTGACCTCACACCTGCTGCAGATGTCAACGTTCGCCAGTACCTCAGACAGGTCTTTTTGCCATCAGCCGAGGATGATTGTGTCCAAGTTGCTATGGGAGACCGCGATCGCTCGCCATTGCTAAAAATTACAGGGTGGGATAAGTTCATGCCCCATGTCAGAAAATCAGCAGACCAACGCAAGGCAGCGTATATCATAAAAGGGAAGCATACGGATTCGGAAGCAGGCGGGGTTTTTAAAAACTTGGTGTCGGCAGTGAAAATGCACCATGAAATTCTCAAACGATACCTGGATGCAAATTCGTTCAGCCTCACAATCAGAAAAGTAATTTTGCATGGCGATGAAATCCGAAAGGAGTGAGTACCAGGCACTAATTTTAATGCCATGTTATGCTTGCTAATGGGGTATGCAGCGCTGATTATTTCACATTCGTCTCCGAAAACAACCATGCCTATCCATCCGCCTTTGTTCAAATGCTTCGAACGATGGTTCGGAAACGCCTCGGTTCAGACCTTGAGCTTATCTTTGGCTTTTCTGCACATCAGGAATGCCTCCTGGATGACCTAATAGCCAGTCTTCAGACCTGCTCACCTGCTCCTACCGACGAGGAGCAGAAAAGCTGGGTACATCATTACCAAAAGTTTTGTTGGTCGCTCGTCTGCCCACCCGACTCCTTGCCTGAAGGACCATGGGGTAATCCGATGCAGCGCTATATATGGCTAAAGGCGCTCGACTGCAGTGGCGGTTTCATGGAGGCCAGCAGCCTCACTCCTGAACTGGCGAAGCTGAAATACTTTTGCCACATCACCACTCTCTACCAGGCTGTGATTAATAAAGGAAAGGGACGTGAGACTGAGAGCGATATCCAGTGAGTATTCCGTTCTCACATCAATATTATTTTATTCTAAATCTAATTTTACTATCTAGGCGCACCGCTCGATTTCATAAGCAAGCGCTTTCACTTGGGACGCCGACCACCTACAACATGATTTGGGAATTGCAGCAGGCAGCATCACACCTCGCCTATTCCCAGGTTCATGAATCCAGGGTCTATGTCGCTGACGACTTTAACTGGATATCCATCGGCACCGAGAAACTTCACCTATCAGAACTGCGTGAAGGCATGGCGAAATTACTCCAAGAAATCAGAAATGGATATGCCCGCCTCAGTGGCATGCCTTGGACCTCTCCCCCCATTGCCGCAAGGCACTTGATCGACGACATCTCCAACCATCGTTGGGGATATTCCTTTCTTGACGAATCTCCCTTCAAGGAGAGAAAACACGTGTTTTTCATGGAAATGGTCGAAGCATACAAGCTGGGCTTCATGGACCACACTGGACTCTGGCATTGGGACCGCGCTGCAATGCAGAATATCATGCGGCGGGCGGAAGACATTTGGGGAAAATGTTACCATGCCCTCTATGTCGGCCTGCAACTGGCTACGAGGACCACCCAGTTTCTCCAACACCAAATACGTAACACAGACAGACCCCGGAATCTTATTTTCCAAGGAAAGGAGGCGATGTTTGTCGGCCGATATAGCAAGACTACAAACATTTTAGGAAAGGATTCTTGCATACCGGCCTTCATCTCTGAGCCGCTGAGAGAAATCCTTTTGGTCTTGTTAGGTGAAGGCCTCAGGGAGGCACAGGCCCTCATTGCTGGTGTTCTATATAATGCAGAAGCCAGAGAAACATATAGAAGGTATGTCATCTAAAGTGCATCTGTTCGGACACTGTCTTACAGGTGTTATTTATTTTTCGAATTGAAAAAGCTATCTCTGTGTGAGAGATGGGCATCGCATCGACGAAGGGCAGTTTTACGATGAACTGAGGAGCAGAAATCGGGACGTTTTCGGCTGCGCATGGGGTGTAAGGGACTTCCGCCAGGGAATGATCACCCTAGGTCGCGAATTCATATCGCCAGACAAGACATTTCCCTGTGCTGACGAAGTACTGGCGGAAGCATCTGATCATTCAGTTCGGGTGGACCATACACATTATGCCATCGTGCATGGCGCACTTCCTCAGCTGTCTCAAAACACGCTGAAACAGCATCGTTGGCTAGCCCGAAAGTGGTCGAGCTTTCTTGGATTAGGCCCTGAAGGAATTCCAAAGCCCGTCACCCAGATGGAGGCATCAAACCAACCAGACGCAAGCGAAAAGTCTGTTAATATTGACATCGAGGCGCTCTCTTTGCGGCTCTGCGATTCTGTAGCAGAATGTGTGGTTCAAAAACTGCAGGAACGCGGACTTTTTGCCACGCATACAAAAGCAAAGCCAACGCCAGTGGATGAGCCCATCCTTTTGATTTCCGACTCGGACAGTGCTCCGAAGAGCTCAAATTTCAGCGTGAAACTGCCCACACGTCACGATCACGAGTCCTCGAAGCCTTACAAAGCATCGCATAGATGGAACAAAAGATTATATCAGCAGGACGCAGAAAAAGACACCTCCTCGGATGATTCGGTGGTTTCCATCCAGTCTTCTCCCTGTCAGAAAGCTGCAAAGATTTCTAAAATACAGGCGGACTGCCCTGCTTCCTCGTCGGCGTCGCATTTAGGATACCCGAATTGGCCAACTCCTGCTTGTTTTTCATCAGCGAAACAGAATAAGAGGACCCTGAATGGGAATGCAGGAGCCGCTATTTTGATGTATGAAGATGCTCGGGCGTCGAAGCGGGTGAAATATTCGAAACCTGCAGGAAGTGACTACGACGCTTTACTGCAGTTTTCGAGCGATCTAGTGGTCGATCTAGCTGCTTCAGATAGGGAATCCGACGGGGATCGTCATGACGAAACTAACCTGCGAGAAGAGGTCCGGTATGCTATCCGTAGAATATCTGGGAACCCATCCGCGCGGGAAAAATCCGAGGAGCAGATGCAAGGAATCTTGCATGCTCTATTGAAAAGGCAGGATGCAATCGTTACCCTTCCGACTGGCGGTGGGAAAAGTATGCTATGGCTAGCTCCGCTGCTCATCGATCCGGCATTGAAGTTCATCGTCGTATGCCCATTCGTGGTGCTCCTGAATGAACAGTACGATCGTGCAATACTGGCTGGAATTCGAGCGATCAACTTTTCAGAAACCAAATCAGTACCTCCTGACGTTCAGCTGCTGTTTGTGCAAGTCGAACACATAACTAAGCAATCGTTTCAAAAGTAAATTTATTTTTCCTCTTTTGTTTTCTACTCAATTGACGATGCCCCAACACAGGCTGCTGGGGGACCATAATGACTGCATCCAGTTCAGCAGACTATTCGTGGATGAGTGCCACGACCAGCTCGACTGTCCCAGCGAAAGGAAAAAGGCTTGGAAAAGCCTCGCTCAAACTGCTGGCAGCATGAATATTCCCTTGGTCTTGCTTTCTGCAACAAATCCCCCTGTCCACGAAGACAAATTGCTCAAACATTTTGCTATCGTTTCAGACTCCCTTCGACGAGTCAGGTTGCCAACAGATCGTCCAGAGATCGGGTTCCACACCGTCCAGGTGCTTCCTTGTGGTAGAGAAAAGGCTTTGCTTCACCTTTGCTTCGCACTCCATGATGAATTGAAGGATGAAGAAAGAATGCTTGTTTTTTTCACTACCAACTCACAAGTGAACGCCTTCGCATCCAAAGCCCAGTGTGCGGCATTTCATAGCATGCTTCCGCATACTGGGGAAACAAAGTCGTACAACCTTGCTCGTTGGGACGAAGGGAAAACGAAAATGATGGCCTGCACCACCGCGTTCGGACAAGGCGTTGATCGGCCCCACATTCGATTCGTGGTTATCTTTGAACCCATATTCGGCCTCGCATCGCTTATGCAAATGGTTGGCAGGGCAGGAAGGGATGGGAGGGAATCTCATGCATTCTTTGTGACCACTGAAAGCACACCCAATACTGCTAAAACGTCGGACGTTAAACTTTCCTTGGAGATGGATCGCATGATTCTGGGGACTGAATGCCGGGTGCTCGCTACAATGAGACACATGGACGGCGCACACCAAGCATACAGGTGCAGGGATCGTCCAGGCAGAATACCATGCGATGTTTGCGCACCCCAGTCCCGATTTCAAAAGCTCGCACTAAACGCAGTAGAAGACCCACTTCGACCTTTAAACCGCCTTCGAAAGCAACAGCTGGACCAGTCTTCTAGCGAAACCAAGTCATTCTTCGCATCTACGCCCCTGTTGACCAAGTCCCCCGGAAACCATGCGACCAGAGGGCGGCTGGACTCCAATCCGCCAAGGTCATCCCAGAGCAGTGGGCAGATGTTCTCGATAAAGGAGAGTATCATCACGCCAACAATATTGCGAGCTGCCGATGTGATGGAGAGACTCAATGAAGCCCCAAGAATTATCTATAGGGTATGGAATGCTCGCTATTTTTCTTTCTTTTTTCTTTTGGTTTCCTGACATAACTTGTTAGTCGTGTTCCCAGCCAAGCAAATCTAATGCAGCGAATCCTGAGCCCACTCGGATGTTGCCATCATCTCTGCCTCAGTTGGACGGCTGCTCTGAAAGAGTTAGAATTATGCGACAAGCAACTGAGCAAAGGCTGGCTCGAACAAACCTCCTGGACCGGTACCTTCCGCCGCTAATGAATGCCTGCCCAGAACACTTTGTCTTGAAGAGACAAATCATTCCAGATCATTATCCGAGCGCATGCGATTTCGCGATGAGCTTTCCCTACCGCGACGAGTACAAAAACTTTAAGAAGTCGTTCAAATTTGAACAGTACGCATATTGCTATTGGTGTGGCGTACCACAAGATAAAGAAGGGAGCAAAGAGCCTTTGTGCCACAAAACAGCAAAAACATGGGGGAAGAAGGGGTGTCCTTTCTCCAATCTCATATTCAAGGTATCGTTTGCGATATGGCAGGTAGAGAATCTGCGGGAACAGATGGTGAAGGACCTCGTCATCAATGATAGAATACAAACTTTGGCAGGCTTTACAGCTTGGGCACAGCGAGAGGAAGAACTCTCAGGGAGGTACTGCAATGTAATTGAAGTATTTCTTTGGTTCTGCGAGACGATAGAGCTCTCGTCACCAAACTTCTTTGCATGATATAAAATCCTTAGTGCACCCACGAAATATTATTCCATTTTTGCCATATCACTTTTGAGCTCCTATATTATGCCTCTGTGTGAGGTTGTTACGCTTCTTACATTCTGCAATATAAGCAGCTGCAGCTGCAGGCAGTCCGGTTTCCATTCAAAAAGTGGAAGCCATACTCTGCTCAAGTACATTTGCAGAGTTCGCCGATCATGATTCCAGGCGCCACCCCATGAAAATGATGGAGACTACAGAATATAGTGGGATATCAGTGCAGGTACGGAAGCAATGCGGTGCCCAATATTGTGACTATATCGCAGGACATGATGTCAGCACAGACTTGGAGGTGACCAATGTCACCCCACCACCACCACAGCCACGATGGTGTACATAAGGCATCATGGCAGGAACAGAGGCGATGCACATGCACCCACTGACGACACAGGACTTTACCAGCCGCCGCCGCCGGGCCAGATGGCAGCGAGAATGGCATGAATGAAGTGCAAAGAAACTGATGACACATGACGCCCTCGATGACCTGCACTTTGCAAGGACAGGGGTGGGGACGACGAAGACCTGAGGGTTTTTCCTCGAGATAACCGCACCACATAGGAGACTTTTCGTTTGGGATCCACAAATCCATCACCAGTCACCATTGCCTTGCAATTCACAATGGAGCGACATACTTTGTGTTAGTATGTATAGCATGATATGATACAAGTTTGATTGACCACATGGGAGAAACGGCGACAATACTCTCAAACATTACGCTTCTTCCGTGTTTTTCAAGAACCACAACCAGCGGGCCAAGGTCAGCCCTTCAGGTGCTGACTGTGCTCCATAATTGATAATTGACAACATGACCAACCAACTTGAAAGCTGGTCACACAATGATAGTCAGCCCAACGATGCATTTTGCACAACACCCGATGGCTTGGATGCAAACAATCAGCTTGGCATTCGATCGCGTGTGTATTAATGACCGTCCAGTCCAATGACTCTGACTCGGTCAACTACCCGATGGTGGCATGGGTGATCTATTTTAAACATTCACGCTCGGGCGTACGCCCGAGCGGGATATGAACCTGTTGCACGACGTGCAATGACTCGCGTGCAACCGATCGACTTGGCAGCCGACCACGTGCATTGTACTGAACATCCATCCCGATGACTCGGGCTCAGTCATCCACCTGACGGCGGGATGGATGATCTAGTGGACACATCCACACCCGGGCGTACGCCCGTGTGAGATGTAACTTCATTGCACGACGCGCGATGACTCGCACGTAAACGATCGACTTGGCAGTCGACCGCACGCACAGTAACGAACATCGAGCCTGATGAGTCAGGCTTAGTCGACCACCTGGCAGCGGCATGGATGTTCTAGTGGACAAATCCACACTTGGGCGTACGCCTAAGTGGGATGTGACCTTGTTGTGCGACGTCCGGTGGCCCAGACACGAAGAATCGACTTCTCAGTCGACCACGCACATGAGCGCATCAAATTCAGGCCACAATGACTTGGGACGCGACTTCCGATGACTCGGGTGTGTAGGTGGCATAACTCAACATAGCAGGGGAAAGGAAAAAAAAAGGAAGGTGCACCACATACAGCAAAAATAAATCTACAAATACAGACAGCTATATTTTGTAAGCAGGTCACAATATCGTGACTGGTCGTGACTGCTCCATGGCGCATAGCTAGGGCCCATCAAAAGACAACCAGTGTGTAGCACATCAATGCCACCTTATCTCGACGTCGACGGCACGAGTGTCACCCCACCACCATAACGACAACACGACGACAACACTGTGCGATGTCGACGCAACGCTACCCCACCACAATAATGTTGATAGCGCGAGGGTCACCCCATCATGACAATGGCAGCGGTGCGACGCG
Organism: Neotropicomus parvogracilis; assembly: GCA_038088955.1. NCBI lineage: Eukaryota > Fungi > Basidiomycota > Agaricomycetes > Boletales > Boletaceae > Neotropicomus > Neotropicomus parvogracilis. The sequence goes on from JBBPJX010000175.1 coordinate 22,003, forward strand.
GCGTTGACACCGGGACGGAGCTGGCCAATACCGCCCCATGGTACCAATGACACAAGAACAGGACTTCAATGCCACCCCACCATGGTCCACCGCGGCGTGATGATGACGAAAATGACACGTCGACGCAGGGATGCGGCTGGCCAATGTAACCCTCGCCACAATATCGACAGAGCAGGTTGTTGGAATAAGGCAAACACGCGCGCAGTGACCGAACAGCGCATCTCAGGTGAGCGCGTAAGTAGTCGAGCATGCACACGACAACTGCTGATACCTCATGCTCTAAGTCTTTTACAAATCGTATTTCACCATTTCTATGGACTTTCTGTATATAAAGGCTTGTATTTCCTGACGACCACCTCAGTCCGTTGTATCGCACGAGACTGAGGTGAGTCACTTATACGTACAATTTAGCTACCCTATCTAACATGTACCTAGTCCCTCGCTAGGTGAATATTGCAGTCCGTTGTATCGCATGAGACTGAGTCCCTCGCTAGGTCGCCCGATTTCTAACACAGGTGTCGTCCTGCCACCACCACAAACCACGTAACGACCTTGACCAACGCCATCGCACGCACAGCCCAGGCCGAGGCGGATAGCAACGACGTGCGTGCGGCCAACACCATGGCAAGACGACGACGACACTGCACGCATTGTCAAGGCCACGGAACGCTAGCTACGAGGCGGGCGCCACCCTACCACGACGACAGTGGCGCGGTACGGCGTCGACGGCACGAGTCACCCCCACCAGTGTCAGCAGTGCGAGTGACACCCTCCCCCACCCCCTCCACCACGAAAACGCGATACGATTTCGACCACTCGTCTGTTGAAGATGAAACAGCCCTGTCATAGACTCGGCACATTCTCGGCGGGGCTTTAATTTATTTTGAAACCCCGCTAGTTTTTCTCGATTTAGCTTTTGTGATGCGTGAGACATACTTATATAATATATTTGTCACTGTTTGCATGTTTATTTTCGTGATGTGACGCTTTTCTTTTCTTTCCCTTGCTGGTTGTCGCATCATGACAACTTCTGGGCCACCTAAGCATCCGAGTCATCGGACGCCATTTCCCAAGTCATTGGGGCCCAATAGTGACTCGTTCACGTATGCGATTAACCAGCAAGTCGATTGTTCGCGTCTGAGTCATCGGACGTCGCACAACAAGGTCGCATCCGCACTCTGGCGTACGCCCGAGCGTGGATGCCTCCACTAGAGGTATCCATGCCACCGCCAGGTGGCCAACTGAGCCCGAGTCATCGGGCAGGATGCTCTTCACTATGCGTGCGGTCGGCTGTCAAGTCGATCGTTTACGTGCGAGTCGTCGCACGTCTTGCATCGAAGTTA
>JBBPJX010000176.1:0-23307 GCA_038088955.1 Neotropicomus parvogracilis
AGCTCCTGCAAAATGGCCACCAGCAACCATGAACAAAGCCCACTTTCTGCCACCCTCGACAAGATGCTGCATTTCTTTGAGTTCCGACAAATACGCGGCCGGTGGAGTGTCAAGGGGGTACAACATTCTATAGACTCCGATCTGTGTTGATGGTGGAGAGTGAAACCAGGTGAGGGCGGTTACCGGCGCTCTGAAGGTTTCATCCTCGGAGACGTCGGAAGGGGCACGTTTAGTTTTGCGTATAAGTGTATTGACCGCATCTGATTCGTCGGAGGTCTCATCGGAGGAGGAAGCGGATCCAGAAAGAGAATCTTCTAGGCCTGTTGTATGAGTACCGCAGCGGCACAGCGTCAGTGACTCGGACGAGGGGTGAGTGAACGGAGAGGCGTACCACCGACGAGCTGGGTAAATGCAGATTCTGCAACAGGGCTTCCACCAGCAAGCCGTACCTTGACGTTGTAGCGATGCCAATCGGTGCGAAAGTGCGCACGTTGGTCATCCACATCCGCGAACGCAGTTCCAAGGCAAATATTGCAACCCGTGGCATTCGAGATTGGTGCTACCTTTGGAGGAGGGGGAGAAGGTTCACGACGCGCTGCTTGGCTGGCCAAAGCCCTTGGAGTTAGTGTGTCCACCAACTGGGATGGCAAAGAAAATACGTTGTATCTGTGGGCCATCGTCACAGTCGATAAAGTGTTATGTCTGCACCGCCACATCTAATCCCCTTTCAACACCGCCGTCATGGTCGCTTCAGATCTTGCAGGCCGTCCTATCAAAAAGCTAGTTCTCTTCGACGTCGATGGCACCCTGACACCCCCAAGGTATAATTTCCCTTGCGATCTCTTGAGCCAGACGGGTCAAATACCACCCTTAGACAAAAAGCCACTCCAGAGATGGTCAAATTTCTCGGCGAGCTCAGGCAAAGGGTGGCCATAGGATTCGTCGGAGGCTCTGATTTCGCGAAAATCAGTGAACAGCTCGCTGTGGATGGCAGGAACGGTCTGTTCGACGCTTTGACGGTCACTCTCGGGGCAATCGTAGTATCCTGACGTCTTGCTAGTCCTCGAAGACTTCGATTTCGGGTTCGCAGAGAACGGATTGACCGCATTCCGCCTTGGGAAGTCCTTGGCGACGCAATCTTTCATCAACTTTGTAGGGGAAGAAAAATACAAAAAATTGGTCAACTTCATACTTCGCTACTTGTCTGAGATCGACATTCCGATTAAGCGGTTCGTGATGCGATCTTTGAGATATTGTTTCCTTTTATCCAAACCCTTCCCAGGGGCACATTTGTCGAATTTCGCAATGGGATGATAAACGTCAGCCCGATCGGCAGGAATGCAACGTATGTATTTGCCCGACAAATACGGTTTCGCTCTGCTTAAGCGGTAGCCTTGAAAGCAAACAAGAGCGCGATGATTTTGAGAAACACGACAAAGTGAGTCTGCCTAATTAAACCGCGTCGACAAGCTTACATGCATTACCAGGAGCATAAAATCCGCGCTGCGTTCATCGAGAGCCTTCGCGAGCTATGTCGCCCGGAGAATCTCGACCTCAGCTTGACGTTCTCCATCGGTGGTCAAATTTCCTTCGACGTTTTCCCTGACGGGTGGGACAAGCGTTATTGTCTGAGATTCGTTGAGAGCGAGGGATTTGAGGAGATTCACTTCTTTGGGGACAAGACGCAGAAGGTGAGATCTGAATCGTTGAGGTCGTTCGTGCCGATGTATTGACCAACGCCGACAGGGGGGGAACGACCACGAAATATACACGGATCCTAGGACTGTGGGACATAGCGTGCAGTCGCCCGCGGATACCATTAGGGTGTGCACCGAGCTCTTCCTCCACTAAGGAATAGAGAAAATGTAGAGTAAACAGGGGCTTTCTTGGAATAGAACAAACACGACCACACGCGTCACTAACCAGAACACGTCCATCACTGCCGTGCCACTCTGACCCTTCTGTTATGCCCAACTCAAAGCTTGACGGAGGTTCTAGGTAAACAACCTGTACGATCCAATCCCTGAGCCAGCGTGCTTATATGAATGCATATGGCAGGACCAATGCAGAGTCGGCGGCCGAGCGAGCGGCGAAGCGTAGGAAGCTCACTCCGTCTGGTTCACAGAACACGCAGAACTCGTCTTTCGCGGATGTGCTGGAACAGCTCAGTCAGAATGCCTCAGATGGCCCATGTGTGTCTGCAACGAACCATTCTGTAATGCTCTCCGAGCTAACCTCGATGTTCCTCAGCCTCTGAAGGTGGCGCTGATTCTTGGTCCCGCCCTCGGCTCAAGCCGATAAATGAGCGGACCGACTCCATTGGTATGTATCCGCTTATTGTGCAATTCTCTTAGCTCGGATTCACACCGCACCAGTCTTCCAACAGGTAGACATAGAGAATGCAACAGATCCCAATACCGGACGTACCATGTTGCGTATGTTTGGCGTCACCGAGGTGACTCTTGTCCTGCACGTGATTTGAAGCCCGTGCTCAACTACGAAATACTGTAGGCCGGCAACAGTGTCCTTGCAAATGTCACACAGTTTTTGCCTTATTTCTACGTCCCTGTTCCTCGCGGCTTCGACGATGCTGACTTGGGTGCCTTCACGGATGCCTTGAATGTAAGCCAGCTACTATCCCAAGTTAACGTGCTATGAGGTTCACATGCCATGTTGGGTTAGAATATCACAGAAGGCAACTATGTCCTCGAGATCGAGATCGTGAAAAAACGAACGCTTTGGGGCTATCTGGGAGACAATGTGTCATCGTTCATGAAGTTGACAGTACTGGAGCCAAAGGTGGTCCCCAAAGTTCGAGATAAGTCAACCTCGAGAAATGAATATTCCTGTGCTAACCTCTTGTTTCGTGGTGATTACGCGTATTCGAGCGGGGTGAAATTTCTTTCCGAGATATCTTCGTGCCCGGTCAACCTTCTGCCACCTTCGAGAGCAATATTCCGTATATTCTTCGGTTCATGATAGATACCAAGGTTGGTTCTTACTGTCGTGCAAGAGATGTCAATTCACAAGTTGTCGTCCACGTTAGGTCGTGGGAATGAATTGGATCGAAATACCTGCAGGAAGATATAAACTTCTCTCCGAGGAAGCAAAACGGTCCACGTGCCAAATAGAACTCAACGTGAAGTGCGGTGACATGAGTTTTGTTGATCCCCTATACTAATCACACTCCGAAGGTGGGACGCCTTTATCTCGTACCCTCCTGAAGGGGACTGGCAAAAGATTGCTCCGCTACGCATACTTAGCTTTGACATCGAGTGTGCTGGACGGAAAGGCATATTTCCGGAAGCCAGCATCGATCCTGTCATTCAAATTGCAAACATGGTGACTCGTCAAGGTACCCCCGCAACCCCTTTCCGACGACGAAGCTAACAAACCTGTGGAATAGGCGAGACACAACCGTTCATCCGGAATGTGTTTACGTTGAATTCTTGCTCACATATTGTTGGATCTCAAGTGCTTTCTTTTAATGATGAGGCAAAGCTCCTTCATGCCTGGCGGGATTTCATCGAGCAGGTGGATCCAGATGTAGTCATTGGATACAACGTCGCGAACTTCGACTGGCCGTACCTTATCGACAGGGCAAGACACCTCAAAGCCACCAGATTCCTCCATCTTGGGAGACTGAAAGGTGAGTCTATATGCCGTTTTGTCTTGCGCTTTTGCTGTCAAATAACACCCCACCTGCGAAGGCGTCAAGGCACAAGTCAAAGACACCCATTTCTCTTCGAAAGCCTACGGTCAACGTGATTCAAAGGAAACGGTCCTCGACGGTCGCCTGCAGCTCGACGTACTCCAGTTCATGCAACGAGAACACAAATTGCGTAGTTATACGCTCAATTCCGTTTGTGCGCAATTCCTAGGCGAACAAAAAGAAGATGTTCACCATTCAGTCATCACGGAATTGCAAAATGGTGGGCCCGAGTCTAGGCGGCGATTAGCTGTGTATTGCCTGAAGGATGCATATCTGCCACAACGATTGCTCGACAAGCTGATGTGTTTCGTGAACTATATTGAGATGGCGCGGGTTACAGGTGTTCCCTTCAATTTTTTACTCTCTCGTGGGCAATCTATCAAAGTTCTTTCCCAACTTTACCGAAGAGCGAACGACGAGGGGTACTTCGTGCCTGCGTATAAAGGTGAAGGTAAGTCCCCTACAAGCACAAGAAGTTCAGTTCTGCTTGGCTGACTGCAAATCTAAAGGCTCGGACGAGCAGTATGAAGGCGCAACTGTCATCGAGCCAAAGAAAGGTTACTACGATACGCCTATTGCAACACTCGACTTCAGCTCCCTGTATCCCTCCATTATGATGGCCCATAATTTGTGCTACACGACGCTTTTAGACAAGCAGACTATTGACCAATTGGGGCTCGTCAGAGACATAGATTACATCCAGACGCCTAATAACGGTACGGCGCTGTGCTAAAGTCCGTCAGTTATTCTAATTGCACCGTTGTTGCAGACTTCTTCGTTACGAAAGCAAAACGAAAGGGATTATTACCGACTGTGTTGGAGGATCTCATTTCTGCCAGAAAGCGCGCAAAAGCTGATCTCAAGAAAGAAACTGACCCTTTTAGAAGGGCAGTATTGGATGGACGTCAACTGGCGCTCAAGGTACACTGGCTTGATGTTTATTGACGTAGCCGACGCTGACCTTGACTCAGATAAGTGCCAACTCTGTGTACGGATTCACTGGGGCAACGATTGGCAAGCTACCATGCCTTGCCATCTCATCTAGTGTGACTGCGTACGGTCGCCAGATGATCGAGAAAACCAAGCAGGTTTGATCCCCATACGATACACTCTTGAGAAGCTTTTTAACACTATCTATGGCAGGAAGTAGAGGCCGAGTTTTCCCTATCAAACGGACACAGTCACAACGCGGAAGTAATCTACGGTGATACAGATTCTGTCATGGTTAAATTTGGTCCCCCGGATCTGAAGACTGTCATGGAACTTGGTAGGTTCTCTGCAAGTCCACTACTCTTCTTTTTAATCCGAGGCGGTACAGGAGCACAAGCTGCAGCCTTTGTTACCGCCAAATTTGTCAAGCCCATCAATCTCGAGTTTGAAAAAGTCTATTTTCCCTACTTGCTCATCAACAAAAAGCGATACGCAGGACTCTACTGGACGAAGGCAGAGAAATATGACAAGATGGATGCAAAAGGTATCGAGGTGCGTACTCCATTGAAAGCACTCGTTAGCAGTTCTCTGACAGGCTTCAAACTATTTTAGACTGTTCGAAGAGACAACTGCCGACTAGTTTCGACGGTTATCGAGACGTGCTTACACAAAATGCTTATCGATCGAGATGTCAAAGGGGCAGAAGAGTATGATGTTGGCCAATCTATCTCGTTCCCTGAAACTAATTTTGAAATTAGCTATACGAAACGGATGATATCTGATCTACTGCAAAACAAAATTGACATGTCTCAGCTAGTGATCACGAAAGCGCTTGCTAAAGCAGATTATGCAGCAAAACAGGCCCACGTAGAACTTGCAGAACGAATGCGTCAACGCGATGCTGGTTCTGCACCTGCTCTCGGTGATCGTGTTGCTTATGTCATTGTCAAAGGCATCAAAGGTATATCTCCCGGACACCTGTGCCACGCATAGTATTCACATCTTTATCTCATCAAGGTGCCGCTGCCTATGAGAAATCCGAGGATCCGCTGTACGTGCTCGAGAACAACATTCCTATCGACACCAAGTATTATCTCGAGAACCAACTCTCGAAACCTCTCATGCGGATTTTTGAGCCCATCCTTGGCGAAAAGGCAAATTTGTTGTGCACGTTTTCAAACTCGTGGCTCCTGTTTGCTGTGTTTGACATCCATTCTCAGTGTCCGGGGATCATACTCGTTCGATTGCGATCGCAACTCCCACTGTTGGAGGACTTATGAAGTTCGCTGTTAAAACGGTTACTTGTCTTGGATGCAAAACACCTCTACGGCCAAACAATAGTGTGCCCAGTCAGTACATGTCCGCTCACCTCGAGTTTGACATCTTACGAAAAGGTTAAGATGGCGCCGTTTGTAACAACTGTCGCCCAAGGGCCCACGAACTCTATCAAAAACAAGTAAATGCGACCTCACAAATGCAAATCCGGTTCTCGAGATTGTGGACGCAGTGCCAGCGGTGTCAGGGATCATTGCATCAGGTATCAGCTCCGTCTTCCCATGTCCTTAATGATGTTGACCTATGTGTTCAAGGACGTTTTGTGTACGAGCAAAGACTGCCCGATCTTTTATATGAGGAAGAAGGCTCAGAAAGACGTCGAGGATGTATCTGCAGTCCTGGAGCGGTTTGATGGAGAGCTTTGGTGACGTCTCGTCGCTGGACGGTGACATTTTTGTACTACTCGTAGTGATGATGGTGGTACTACTATCAATGCTTTCTTGGTGCAAAAAACATAGTATTTCATTTTTAACACCTCAACAACACCCTCTATACATCCTGGCATGATGCTACAGATACAGTGCATGTTAATACATCACCTCGTTTTTTATCAGATTTTTTCTTGTTCGCGTTAGAAGCACGCGTCCTTGCGATGTCTTGCTCCTGTAGTGAAGCACTTTGCACTAAAGAGGCATTGATTGATAGTATTAGCGTAGCGACTGCAATCGTAATGCTTGTCGACGCATGTCCCCCTTCTCCCGTTCCCTCGTCCGTCTTCGCTCCGTTCATCACCACCTCGCAAACATGTCCCACAAGTTCGTACAGGTGCCGATCATTGTCCCTCATACTGCTCCCACCCTCTCACTCATTGGCTCATTGGCACAGGACCCACACAAGTGCGTCCTCTCTTCCACAGTCCACTGACCGTCCCCAGCTCACTCACAAAGGTTGCTGCTGTGAGTTTCTTCCCGTTCGTGATCCCAAACAACACCTCATGCACACCCTAGCATCCCCGGACCGACCGAGGTCACGGATGAGGTTGTTCGCCTCCCTACCCCTCGCCTCGTTCGCTCACCCCGCAGCGTCTAGGTCCTCTATGCGAATGCCCATCCCTCCATGTCCCACATGTCCCCCGATTTCGCATCCGCCTTTGGAGACTGCATCCGCATGACTAGGTCCGCCGCCTCTCTTCCATCTAGGCCGATCTCTCATGTCCCATGCTCTAGGGAGATCTTGTATTCAAAAGATGCCCAACCTTTCTTGATCTCGGGCTCGGGCACCTTGGGCTGGGACCAGGTTCGCATCCCATCGCCCCCGTCTCTCCTCTGATCTCCCCCAAAGGTGTCGGCCAATCTCGTCGAACCCGACGAGGATGTCCTCGTCTTGAACTGCGGTTACTTTGCCGACGGATTTGCTGACTGGTTCGTCTTGCAACCTTGGCGTCCACACCCAACGATAACCTCGGCGTCCCTAGCTTGCAAGCGTATGGAGCAAAGGTCGAACAACTCAGATCCCAAGTCGGCGGGACCGTCAGGCTGTCCGACATCGAAGCCGCCCTCAAGCAGAAACAGTACAAGCTCGTCACCATTACTCATGTCGACACCTCGACGGGCACGTCGCTCTGCCGTCCTTGATTCCTCGCCAGACTGACATGCGTCATAGCTGTCCTCTCAGACATCAAAGCCGTCGCAGAGCTCGTTCGCAGCGTCTCGCCAAAGACACTGGTGCGCCACACTTGCTGCTCAGAGACTTCTTCCCCATCTGTTATCAGGTCGTGGTCGATGGGGTTTGTTCCGTTGCCAGCGAGGAGATCCAGATGGATACTTGGGGCATCGACGTCGTGGTAACTGCAAGCCAGAAGGGCCTCGGCACACCACCCGGTCTTAGCATCGTCGTAGTAAGCCAGAAGGCTCTTAAAGTTGGATAATCTACAAGTCTCCCCGTTCCTCTTCTCATCCACTCTTATCTAGGTGTTCGAGAACAGATCGACACCCGTAAGGGCATACTATATTAGCTGGAACAAGTAAGCGTCTTGCCCACCTTTTTTCTCGGCCCACTTCTTTTGACTCTGTTTTAGGTGGCTCCCTATCATGAAAGCATACGAACACAACACTGCTGCCTATTTTGCCACTCCACCCGTCAATCTCATATACGCCTACCATGCCTCTCTCACTCAGATCACTCAAGGTCCCGTATCCCTTCAGGATCGATTCAAAGCACACAAAGATACCAGTAGGCGCTTCAAGGAATTTGCAGAGCGCCTTGGGTTTAAGAACGTCCCCCTAAGCGAAGAGGTTTCAGCGAATGGCATGACCGCCGTGAGTTCGTTGCTCCATCCCTGAGGGTACTCATCCCTTGTCTCCTTTGAACAGCTTTACTTTCCCGAAGGAATCGTCGCGAGCGATATCATACCCCGTCTTTTGAAGAAGGACATCGTGGTCGCGGGTGGTTTACATTCAGCAATCAAAGGTGCGTTGAGAATGATGTGACTCTTCCCGCGCTTGGTTGACCCTTGTCTTTTCATAGACAAGTATTTCCGTGTCGGGTACGTCATCATCTGCATGCGCAGTTATGCAAGCACTGATGTTCCTAAATAGACACATGGGTGTCAGCGTCGTCAACTCGGGGCGAGGCGACATTGACAAGGTTACAAAGGCATTGGAAGAGACGCTCAAGGAAGCGAGGGCTTCCAAGGCGTAATGCGCCAGAGGGTGAATGCATGCGTGACCCTAGTCCTGCAATTTCATGTCAAGTTAAGATACCATCTTTGAACGATCTTTATCTGGCTGAAGACACAAACCCGTTAATCCTTGAGTCGATCGTTGCCACATGTGGCACTACATCGCCGTGTACCCCCTTACCGATTTGGTATCTGTCTCCCGTGTCAGGTATTTTCACCTTGTGTACCGTGCTGTCACTGGCGTACTGGAGTCGGCGCCCCTGAGTTGACCTTTTGTCAGATGCAGTACTTGCCCCCGCTATGTTTCTTACCCCCTCAGTTGCGGTCTTGCCCATCATGAAACTTTTTAGTGTAACCTCAGCCACCATCTCGTCCTTGATCCGCTGGCAGTGCGTGTGAATGCGCCAAACTCTCTTGACCAACTCGAAGCCTTGCATTTTATCATGTCATTCATGATTGCGACCGGTGCGTAGGTCATGCTCTGTGCTCTCTCTTGTTATCCATTACTGTTTACCATCTGTCTTGGTGTTCTCCATGTCTACGCATTATTGAAACATGTCTCGTAGTTCCTTCGGTGATTGTATGTGCGTCGTGAACATTTCTACATTGGCTGCGGTAATTTGCCCATTGTCTGATTTCATTTTTGTTGTCCGATAGACTATCATTGCTCTAAGCTTTTATGCCCTTGTGGACAATACGTCGAACGCGGGCTGCCTGTAGTTCGTGCGTTGACCTCTGATATGATAAACGTTGGGAGCGAAACAAGGCATGTCTTGTACTCCAACTACTACCGATGATACAGAGTCGGGCCTACCGAAATCTTATCTACATTCAAAGCATCGCGATCAACCTACACTGATCTCCCTGTGCTTGCCCTCGCCTCCCATTCTATCGTACCACAATTTCCCTTCAGTAGTTGGCGCAATATATCCAGCTCTAATTACGAAATCGCCAAAGTGCTCGCCTTCGTGGCGTTCGAGCGCATATCTCTTGATCATGGGCTGGAGGATCGCCAAGATCTCGGGTTCCGACACGGTCTCGCGATATATCTTGTTGAGTCGTTGGCCATAATATCCGCCACCGAGAAGCATAGCGTAGCTCCCCGGAGCCTTGCCGACAAACGCTACCTCTGCAAGGTGTGAGTCAGAGACGCAACAAACCCGTGCTACGCACCGGCAACGTAAGGTCTGGCGCAACCGTTAGGGCACCCGGTCATGCGCATGACGATGGAGTCGTGGCGCAGACCGTTCTCTTCGCATATCTTTTCCACTTTATCGATGAGCACCGGCAGGTACTGGTGGTGGACGTATTTGAGATATATATCCATAGACGACAATAATGACCTACCCGCTCAGATTCCGCCATAGCAAGTCCTAGGATGTCGATCATAAATGAAAAGCAAACGGTAATATAAAAACGGAAATAGCTTACCGCATGTGGGGAACGCCACGCAAGCTGACGCCGAGAGCCGCAATCCCGAATAATTGAGGTTATCAAGCTTGTACTCTGCGAGCAGCATCTTGATCCTCGGAACCTCCTCGGGCGGAATTTCAGAAACGAGGAGATGTTGGTTCGACGTCAGTCGGAACGTGCCCTTGTGGACCTTGGCGATTTCGCGAAGACCAGTCTTGAATTCGCGCCCAGGCTCGTCTTGGACGCGTCCGTTCTCGATGAAGATCGTGACGTGATGCATACCGTCTTCACCGACGGTCCATCCAAATTGATCAATGTTGTTTTCAAAGGAATACGGGCGGGCTGGGGCGAGCTCGAAGCCAAGGCGGTCTTCTACTTCCTTCTTGAAATTACCAAGGCCCATACGATCGACCGTGTACTTTAAACGGGCGTTCTGTCTCTGGCGTCAGAATATCTATCCTGCGAATGGACGTCCGCTTTTACCTTTCGGCTGTTGATACAAATCAGAGATGGACACAAAGAGAAGCACGGTAACTCACTCGACACGGTTCCCGTTGTCTCGTTGGGTTAACATAACTTTCTCTGCGACAAGCGGCCCTTGTTCAACGGTACAGAAACCAATGACATCACCGATGCGAGGGTATGTCTTCTTGTTACCGTGGGTTACACCCATACCACCACCAACCGTGACATTAAAGCCGTCCAGCTCGCCATCTTCGTCGACGATGGCGATAAAGCCGAGATCGTTGGCAAAGACATCAACGTCGTTGTAAGGGGGGACGGCAACTGCGATTTTGAACTGCAAAGGACTCAATTTCTGGCTAGTCTCAGTCGCTAAAGGAAATACACGGACTTTGCGAGGGAGATAAAACTTCCCATACAAGGGCTCAAAGTCCTTGATGGCTTCACCTGCTACCATCTTCTTATCGAGCCAGATTTCATGATATGCAGTCGTTCTGGGCAGTAAATGATTGCTAACGAGTTTGGAAAATTCATAAACACGATGGTGAAGTCTCGATAGCGACGGGATGGCGGAGCAGATCACATTACTGGCAAGAGGTAAAGGTCGGCTCGTTCTGTCGAAACGACGTAACGCACCGATTGACGTCACCGCAAGCAGCCAAGGTGTCCATCAGCACTCGGTTGATTTTTTGTATGGAGGGTTTCAGGTGACGCTTGATAACACCATGGAACTGGAAGGTGGACCTCGTAGTAATCTTCAGTGTACCGTTGCCATGTTCGTCAGAAATTTGATCCATCTGCAACCATTGCTCTGGTGTACAAACACCGCCTGGCGTGCGCACTCGAATCATGAAGCTGTAGGCTGGTTCGGCTCCCTGAGTTTGACGCTCGTCACGAATATCCCGGTCGTCCTGCTGATAGATCCCGTGGAACTTGGTAAGCTGGGTGTCCGACGGGGCAAGTGCTCCAGTAGTCGTATCCTCCAAACCTTCCGCAATCGTGCCACGAAGGTACTCAGAAGCAGCTTTTATATGCTCGTTTGTGATTGGTTCGGGTTCAGCTTCTGTAACCTGGACGCTGTCGACACCAAGCGCCTTCCAAACCTTGGGCTCCCAAACCTTGTACCCGGTCTCAGGTCCATCAGCATCTTGATCGTCTCCCAAGCCGAGATCAACAAAGCGCTCGCCTCCGAGCTGCTCTAGACGCAAATCAAGGTCCTTGCTAGGCTTGTTGTAATAATGAGCATCTTCAGGTCGAGGCCAGTAGTGGCTATCACCCAGACCGAAGACGGTATATCGCAGCTTGGAAAAAGGCATTTCGTCGCGGAGTGCGGCAGCGTTCATGGCTTTGAAAAGCTGACGTCCGTTTTGGGGTGGTTCGCCCTGACCAGCGGTGGAGGTCACGAACGTAACATATTCCTCTTGTGCGAGGCTTGGGATGGTCACCGAATCTAGAGTCCCAATGGTGACTGACATGCCTCTTGCCTTGGCGCGGTTAGCAAGTTTCTTTGCGTATTTTTCGGCTGTACCTCCGTCTGAGGCGTATAGCACGAGAAGAGGTGGTGCATCCAGTGCAACAAGCAGATCATCGTAGGCTTGCTGGGCCTTCCGTGTACGAGTCTCCTTGACATTCTCACCCAAACTACTCACGAGCTCGGTGGCTAACTGAGGCTTGGAGCAAACAAGCTGGGAGAGATGGTTATTCCGATCAAGGAATTGTTGCAGGTCGTTCTTGACAACATCCGAATCGAGGGTAAAAGGATCTTCGCCTTTGGCCTCCTTGGTGGGGTCCCAGCGATACAGGGGCCAGTAACCTGAGTCAACTGCAAGTTTCGTCTCCTTCAACAGCTCAAGCGCGGGGGAGTTCTCCCCATTATAAGGAAGATAAGCGAGGACGACCGATGGCCCTTTGTGCGCATCCGCTTCCATCACAGCCTGTAGGACCTGTGCGTATGAAGAATATACAGCGACACTAGCAACATAGACATCTCCGTGATTCATGGCATACAACCCAACATCTTGTTTACGACGGTGTGGATCAACTGCATTTCGGGACGAATAAGGTAGAGTGTCGAGGATGAGAATGTTGATATCGAGGCCGGAGGCTACAGCGTGGTGTAAACCCGACGAGCCAAGATCATAAGCCCAAGTATCTGAGCCAAGTATCCACCTGGACTTGGAAGGGAAGTATGCTTTTAGCGCAAGGATGCGATCAACAAGTACATCGGAGAGCTGTGAACATTCCAGTGCCGCAGTTACTTGAGTCCCAACGGCTCGGCTCCCTGGACCGTCATCTTTAACCTGTAACCAATGAGCGAGAAGTCTGTGTAACTCAGTGCTGATCTCCGCAACCTCCATCAAACTCTGAACGGAATTGATAAGTTGAGTCCGCTGGTCCAATTGGCCACGGATCCAACCCAGTGCATACTCAGGATTGGTTGCTATGTTGCCCTGCGCAGGAACCAATTCAGGAGAATTTGAGATTTCTAATCGCGGGCCGAATACATGAGACAAGATCTTGGTGTACGATGACTCGTGCTTTGGAATGTGAGGGGCAGTGCGCGGCGCAGAAAAGTCCTCGTTTTGGAGGCGCAAAGGAGAGACGAAGGAGGTGTCGTTCGTGGTACGGACGAGTTTGCGCAAATTGGGTGGGTTGACTTGCTCGGCGTCAGTAAACAAGACGCTCTGGACGGAAACCCGTGAGTGCGCATGACGTTCCTGGAGTGCATCGACAAGATCAAGATAAAGCGGTGTCCATTTGGTGCCAGAAGAACGAAGCTGCTCGAGGACCAGCACGCGAGAGGCCGAGGGAGGAATAGCGCTCAAGATACGGGAATGGAGGAGAGGAGCAAGTAACCTGACGAAAACGAACGACATGCCGTCGATCTTCGAGATGTTGGGGATATTTCCAAGAACGAAGACGACAGTGTCCGGATGGTCGTCACCGCGGATCGTCAAAGGTAGGCAGGGACGGCGAGTGCAGCTCGATGTGGAGATTGCAGCGGATTCATAAAGTTGGTAAAGGGCGATAATGGGCTCCGGTGTACGCGTACCCGTGTCCCGTTTCAGACCGTCGGGGCTGTTGACATTAACGAGGGGGTAGGAGTTGTCAGAAACAATCGAACCACCCGTGGAGAGTGTGGCCTTTTCTGAAAGTAGGAACGGATGTACATCTTCTTCGGCAATATCTACGACCGGACCATCCAGTTCATAAAAGACGTGTATGACTGCCTTTCTCTCGGTGCGGGCAAGCCGAGAAGCAAGGAGGGCATTATCGTGGGCCTCTTGGGGCGTGTAGGAAACCACGAAGAATGGGAATACAGATTGGAGGAGGAGAACATCCGACAAGTCGTCCCTGACGGCAATATGAAGGACGAGCGGGAGGGAGGAGAGCTCTGTAGCGAGGAGGACGAGACGGAGAGCAGTTTGGGACGTAACGAAGGACGTGAAGGAGACTAGCGATGCGCCGGAAGTTAAGCGGAGTATGGACACACCCGGATCACCGCCTGCAGGGACAGATTGAACGGTTGGCCGACGAGAGGACGTGTCTGCGAGAGCCTTGTAGGATTCGGCGAAGGGGGAAGACGCGGGCCCGGGGGTATTGGTATGGAGTAGGATGTCGGAGGCAAGAAAGGCTATCCTGGAGACTGAGGGGATCGCGGGCATGGCTGACGGAGACGGTGAGCACGACGCGGGGAACGACGACCAGGAAGATACCTAAGTTTGAGCTGTGAGATGGCCAGAGACCTCTGAATCAGGCTGGTGGTTCGGACATGTCGGATTTATTTATTATATGTACGATTGCCTGCGAGCACACCATTTCACCGTGATCAAACTTTGATTACCATAACACGCAGTAGCTACACACGTCCAGTGCTAACCCCGTTGGGCTTTCAAGTCCTTCAGATAATAGTGTGCCCTTCCGAGCATCCAGATCGTGAACGAAAACTTGAAGTTGGGGTACGAGATCATGCAGTTCTTGTTGAACACCCCCTCGATTGCCTCTTGCGGCCACGACCCATCCTGTCGAGCGACATCTCAGCACATCTCCCATGCATGTTTCACGATCCGCATTTCTCACCGGAAGCTGTCGCGACATGACCAACTTGACTGCCTTTTCAATGGGTTCCGCATCTGGATACCGGGCATACATGAGAGCCATGGCTGCCCAGCACGTCTGCACAACCTGAGTGTTTTCGTGTTCAATCCATCGACGCAGTTCGCAAGTCTAGAGACCAAGAAGGGCGAGCAGGCACGAGTCAGGCTCTGTGAAATATGGGAGTATGAGATGGCCGACCTTGTAACTTTCTCCCCAACCTCCGTCTTCTCGTTGTTTCGAAAGCAGGAAATCGCACGCACGTCGGACAGCAGGGCTGTTAGCGTAGTACTCACCGCCAAGGGCTAAGCTTTCTAGCGCAAATTGAGTCGCATAAGTGAAACAGATCCCCCATGATCCGACCCAACCACCCTCTGGTTGCTGCACTTTATGAAGCCATCTAATCGCCTCCGTAATGGTCCGTCTGAGGATAACGTTGTTTGAAACCACTTCGCTGGGCGAAATTGGCACTAATACTCACCCGATATCCGTAGCTCGGTAGTTCGGATAATGTCTCTTGAAAATGGACAACGACGTTATCACAGAAGTCGTGCACTCCGGGTAACAGACTTCGGTCATGATGTCCCCTGTACAACGTCAACATCAGTTCGACGTGATCATAACTGGCACGCCGTACCAAAGACCTCTGCAGCATTGAGCCATTCCAACCACTTTGGTCCCCTCACAAGCTCATAGCTCGCAAAACCACCATTTTCATTTTGCATCGAGAGTAGCGTGTCGACAGCGTCGAAGAGTCGATCATCTGAAACAACCTTTTCCGATCCCCTAAGGACCATTGAGCAAAAGGGTCATTTCGTACCATCAGCGCACGTACTCCACCTGGTTCTGGAGGTACAAGACCGATTTGAGACCTTCTCCCGTGCAATCACTGACGGTATAACCCTGTTCCTTTGTGCTGAATGGCCATGCCCCCTTGGTTCGGTGACGATAAGCCGTCTTGTAGTGCTTTGGATTCTCTCGAATTTGGCAGGCATCCAACCATCCCAACGCCATTCTCAAACTTTCCTTGTTTTCCGGTTCCTTCGCAAGACCTGTCTCAACAAGCGCCTGTGTGATGAATCCAATATCCCAAAGTTGGCTGCCATTTGTCCCACACATCATCATACCTTCCACACCCAGCCACATGAAATCGGCTCGCTTGATGGCATGTTGACGATATACCTCCGTATCGGGGCCATCAACAATGAAACGGCACAACAAGTTCATCATTTTGGAGACGGGCCCAATGGTCTGGTATTCCGTATTTTCGTCCTCATATACGATGAGCTTGTAGGTGCGCTCCAACGCGACTTTTCGGAGAGCAGGAATGGCGCAGCTCTCGTAGACCGTCAGTACAGCATTCATTGCATCGAGGATAGACGTGTGGGGTGAGTAGAGATCTTCAGCTGCAACATTGTTACGTTGCGCCGGCCAATATATGCGGTGGTAGTCGGTCGTGTACAGCTCCTAATGAAAGCAGGCATTAATAAAAGAAGGTGGAACTCGTGGATGCATACCTGGCGAAGGGAACGAATCAAATCGTTCTCTTCCATCTTGAAGCGAATACCATAGAGATAGCTCATGGGTATGTAGACATTACGGGTATGAATCCACCATTTATAGGGATGAAATGGGGCCCATTCAGGGAAAAGCCTGGAAACAATCAACGCGGAGTCTACCAAGTGTTTGGGGTATTAATCTTACCAAAGCTCGGGAGGGACGGGATTAAATCCTTCCCAGTCATAGACGTTGAGGATGGCCAACCAAAATTTTCCCCAGGAGGGAGCACCCGTTGCACCGCCTGGATGATTGGAGTCAGCACGGCGTAATGGCCATTCAGAACAGGAAACCTACCAAGCCGGTGAAGGGTAGCCCTTGCCTTGACAGCGACTGGATGTTCGGGACCCATACCGAGGATCCGCAGAGCCACATAGTTGAGGGCAGTTCCAAACACGGTGGAGTGACCTTCGATGTGTCTGAAAGAGGTTACACGGCGCCAGCTTGACATGAGATTGTACGCTCACAGACCCCAACCTCCGTCTTCAGGATTCGCCCGATTTATGAGGTAACGAATCATTTCGAGGCGTTCTTCCTCTTTGAATCCCATCCCAGCAGCATAGGACCCAATGACGAGGCCAGGGTACAGAAACATTGGTCCGCCATATTCGCCAGCCCAGTGGCCATCGTGCGACTGAAGGTGCTTGTAAAAGTTGTAACCGTTTCGAGCAGCTTCGAGTGGTGTGGTCGCTTTTGGAAGTGCGGGAAGGTCCTATCATGGCCATTTGTGGTTCGTCGCATGCACCGCGCAGAAACGAACACTTACAAGGGGTTGGCCGGTCCAGTATTTGTCTATATGATTTTGAGGCCAGTCGCCGCACTCTTCGTCCGTTTTCAGGTAGTGCCAAGTGTGGCGACCTCCATCGTTGACGAGCAGCCTCCACCGAGAGTAGTCCGTGAAGGGTTCTTTTCCAGACTCTGGGATGTCGAGGGGAGAGTACAGTTTCGCGAGCTGGCTGGTAGACATGGACGAGGGTTCTAGAGAGGAGTACGGAACCGAACATTCATTTGCCAGGATCACACATACGACGGTCGTGACGCGTCGAGTCGCGTCACAAAGTACAATCGCTTCGCTGGCCATGAGCAGTTTCCGCGACTCGTCGATACTCATCATAGAAACTGGCAGAACGGTCGTCAGGGCTGGCCTCGGTATACACGAGCTTTTGAGAGCTCCGACAGTCGTCCGTTGCATTCGAACTAGCCGCCGTTCAGCGCTAACGAGGCAAACCTCCAGGAAATTTCTGCGCGGGTTGGTCTGAGGCAGACAACGGGGGAACCATCGTCTGTTTCCACCACAAATGTCAAACAGCAGAACGGAGCCGGAGAGGGTAGTGACTATTGGCGTTCGCTAGCATCATCGACTCGCCTCTCCTCGCTCCCTTTCCACACGAG
Organism: Neotropicomus parvogracilis; assembly: GCA_038088955.1. Lineage (NCBI taxonomy): Eukaryota > Fungi > Basidiomycota > Agaricomycetes > Boletales > Boletaceae > Neotropicomus > Neotropicomus parvogracilis. The sequence goes on from JBBPJX010000176.1 coordinate 17,517, forward strand.
TACCACCACAAAGGTGAATGACTATCTCGTCGGTGTCCAACTCGACGAGGCACTCGAAGGGAGTCGCGACATCCTTGTGTCATGGCCGTTCGCAGACGGCGATATTCGTGATTGGACGCAAGCTGAAGCCATCTGGTGTGCACTACAATGCATATTCGTGCCGGGTACATTCTTACCACTTGAACGCGTAGGAAACATGTCATCTTCAGTAGACTTCAAATAAAACGCACTCAAAACGAATCTCCAGTCATGCTTTCCATCGCACCAGGGCTCTCTCGTGCTTCACAGGAGCGAATATGTCAAATCTTCTTTGAGCGCTTCAATGTAGCCAGCTTTGCAATCGTTGAGCGCCCCATGACACAAATATATGCAACCGGACAACTGAGCGGCATTGTCGTCGATATAGGGTTCGAGAAAACGGATGTGTCACCCATATACGACGGTTTTATCGTGCATTCTGCGCGGTCTTCCACATCCCTAGGCCTAGGTGACTGCGAAAAGTACCTAGCCAATCTTCTGCGCTCAAACCAGTCTGTCATGGCCGCTGCCTCTCCCTCCGATTCTCCTAGGGACCCTGAAGCTGTGCAAGCATTTCTACTTGATTTTGTCAATCACATCTGGACTGAGGGACACGTTCGGGTTCCGTCAGATGGTCAGATTGCGGAGCTACCGGAGGACGATGGAGTCACAGACATCGCTGCAGTCCTAGTTGCGGGAAAGGAAAAGGCTGTGATCGAGGCTGGGACAAAGAAGAAAGCAACAGCAAAGGCGTCTGCTGCCGAGCAAGCACGCGCAAGAGAAATCGAGGCTCTTGATCTCATCACACTACAGTTCCGCGGCCATTCTATAACTTTGGGGAAGGAGCGACATCGGTTCTGCGAGCCACTTTTTGATCCTTCGTTTCTTTATTCGTCGCATGAAAGGGCCGAGGTAGGACCGGAGGACAACCCGCTCTCGTTACAAGATACAGTTGGATTTTCAGTCGGTCATACTAACATTGATCAGCGGCAGTACATTTGGCAAGGATTATTTGTCACCGGGGATCTAGCGAGTCGCGTTAAGGGTATGTCCTCTGTTTTCTCTCCTCAGATAGTGTCTTGAATGTTTGTCGAAAGGCATTGGTACTGCGTTGCAATCACGTTTATCGCCATTTATTCTTGGTAACCCAGATCAGCACAACGAGATTCAGCCACGATCAATTCGGGTCGTCAGTGTTCCGGAGTATTTCGCAGAGTATCGAGAGAAGGGAGATGGTCTTGCAGCGTTCCTGGGAACAAGTATTGTTGCCAAGGTCTGCGAAGCTACCATTTTTCAGGGCCCTATTGATCACCGTACAGATTTCTTTCAGCGACGCTCAAGGAAAAAATTTCGTTTCAAAATTGGATTACGACGAAAAAGGCCCACGCGCTATCATAGAAATGTCACCCACATTGCTGTAATCTTCATATTGACCCCCCTACAGGGGGTTGTCTACCTGAAATGTGCAAAAACTGTACAGTTGTTCTTCGGTGATCCCCAGAACAAAACTTTATTGAGCAACAACACTCTGTTCAAGTTCTCAGGGCAACCGCCGCTTCACAATCGCAAGTCATATTCGATGGCACCTACCAAGAAATCCAAAGCCGCCAAGTCGACCGAGTCCATCGCGTCTCGTCTCACCCTCGTTGTGAAGTCAGGCAAGTACACTTTGGGGTACAAGTCTGCGTTGAAGCAGATGCGCAGTGGCAAGGGTGCGTGTCCTCGTTGGTAAACTCACGGGGACTGGAGCGTGAGGCTGAGAAGGTCCTTTGGGCTGACGATCGTTCCCATCATTTTTCCGGTGTCACGTACCTAGCCAAGCTTGTCTTGATCGCTGGGAACTGTCCGCCGCTGCGCAAATCAGAAATTGAGTACTACGCCATGTTGTCGAAGACAACTGTACATCATTTCTCTGGCACCAACGTCGCTCTTGGTACTGCTGCTGGTAAATTGTTCAGCGTCGGGTGAGTGGACCACATCCACCCTATCGTCGATATATCTGACAGGTAATCAGTGTTATGACTGTGACAGACCAAGGTGATTCGGACCTGCTCACCTTCGCGGAAGGCAATGCCGCGTAAGAACCGAGTAATGTTGGGGTTCTATGTTACTTTCCCTTTGTGTGGGATTTACACGGTTATGTATTGACATGCGTTCCCATAACACTCCGCCCCAATTCATCATCGTAAGCTGGTAAGATGTAACGTGTACCGGTCGCTTATGCGGGGTATACAACTTGAATATATATATACATTCAACATGGTCAAAAAGCCGCCAAGCCTCAAGCTCTACATTATCCCAAGGTTTTTGTGCCCACGAAGACTCCCTTCTGCAACAAGCTTGTCAACCATGGGTTCAAATGCGGCGTATAAGATTGTTTGCTCAGGCTCATTGGATCGCACCGGTGGATAGATCGCTGGTTGAGGGTAGGATAGGCGTGGCTGCCTGGCCAGCGGGAGCTTTCTCCGTACCTCGATGTCCACGACTTGAAGATTGACAAATTCGTATGATTGGGAAGCCTGAGGGAGGTTGTCGAACGTAATGGGGTTTTCATCAATGTCTTCGTCTTGTACGTTTAACCGACTCCACTTGCGCGACATGCTTTGAGAGCCACTTGCTTGGCTATTCTCTCGACGTATAGGTGGCATTGATACGGAAGGCAGGAACAAGCCTTTCTGGGCATCGTGATGGGGGAATGGGGGCGGTTGTCTAAGATGGTGAGGAGGTGCGAGGACCGCAAGTGGCGCGAATGCATCTACAGATACACGTGTATCTAGCAGTCCACGGTGGGCGTGCTCAAAATGGCCTGAAAGTTGTTGTACACGGATGAATACTTCGTTGCAACCTTGAGGTACACATAGGTGAAGCGACAGACAAATACAACAACTTTCACATACCGCGCGCTGGGCATGATAACGCCACTCTTGACAGGTGGCTGAGTTCAACATGAATCCTCAGTGCTGCTAACGAGCCATGAAGTCGGCCAGCACAACGGGAATAAGAGCAGTGATACATCCCATCCTCCAGGAACAAACAGGTCATTATGACTTATATTTGAGTAAACTCTCGCTTACCTGATGCATGGTTGCACGAGAACAGTGCCGAAGAATATGCTGTGAGCCAAAACATGCAAGTCAGTAATTAATGGCAAAATCTTTAAGGTGAAAATGGCACTTCCTCCAAGGTCTATCTAGAATCATGCAGGGAGACCCAACCACTTGATCAAGTACAGCCTGAAGGGAAGAGCTGCAAGATTCTAGACAGCACTTGAGGAAAATGACATCTCCAGAAGAAGAAAAGTACACAGAATTAACAATGATCAATCAAATTAATCACCTTTGACAGTGTTTCCCAGCTATTGAGTGTGAGAGCACATCCCTCCCATTCACATTGTATTGCTTGAATAACACAACGTGCAAGGTGGATAACTTCTTCTTTTGATAAGTTAATCTTTGACATCATATCAAATTTAGATGATGATGTCAAGAAGGAAGGATTGAATTTGAGAAAAGAAAATTATTTATTGACTATGTTGAAATTAGAGTTAACAGAGTATACATATATAAATAAATCAAAAGTGGGTTAGTAGAAGGTATAGTAATATTAAAATATTTATATTTGGATTATAACTTACAAGGGCTTCAAATATTGGCCCAATTAAAAGAAATGTAGGATATCTCTCTTTGGATGTCCAATGATGAGAAATCAGTAATGGAATAATAGTATTTGATATGTGTAATATTAGTTAGTGGTCAGTCAGACCTTGCTGACTAAGCAGTCAGTCTGGTCTAGGATAAGAAGACTACACTTATCCTAGTGACCTTAACCTAATGGCCAGTCAGTTTGGTCAGTCAAACATGTCAATCAATCAGTTAATTGGTTAGTCTGGTCAATCAGTTAGGATCAAGATAAACATACTACACTTATCCTAATTTAATTTAATAATCAGTCATGGAGTTAGTCATACCTATGACTAATCATATCCATGGGAATCACTATGATACAAAATGGATTCATTTTGAGTCACATTTTTATTTGACTTAATCTAATCTAGAATCATGCTAACTCATTCTTATCATATTCAAACTCAGTTCTAATTAGGAATGACTTGGATTAGAGTTATATGAGAGTCAGAGTGAGTCAATTCTCTTTTACAGTGACTCCAAAAACCAGCCCAATGTTTGACACTTATGCAGTACACTTTGCACTCTGCAGGCACTTGTGGGAATCTCGCTTAGCTTTGGTGAGACAAAATATAGTACAGACTCTTGGCTACATATCAAGCCTTTGGTCACGTGATTTGGCCCACAAATAGTGGAGATATGTCCATTTCAAAATGAAGACCTTATTGGACCACTTTTTACATATATATTTCTTTTTAGGGTATTTTTAGTACTTGGTATAGCCTCCTTTTGCCTTGAGCACTGCCTCAACCCTCCTAGGCATACTTTCAATCAACTTCTGACACTCTTCAGCTGGTATCTTGTCCAGCTATGTATCTTCCACAACTCCTCCATATCCTTAAAGAGGATATTATACTCAACAAGTTTTTTTTTGAGGTACCACCAGAGATGTTCAATGAGGTTGAGGTCAGGAGACTGTGCTGGCCATATCATAGTTCTGAAATCTTGTTGCTCCAGCCACTTCTTGACCTTTTTACAAGTATGTTTGGGGTCATTGTCCTATTGGAAGATAATGTCAGGAGGATTGAGATCATGAAACTCCATGGTTTCCATCAGTTCATTCTTCAAAATTTGAAGATAAAGATCTCCATCCATCCTATCATCAATCTTGGCAGCATAGCCAATTCCTTTCCAAGTCATATAATCACAAATCATGATGGAACCTCCACCAAACTTGATGGTTTTTTCTACCAGCTTATTGTTATGCTGCAATGAGGGGATGAGGTTTCAAGGAAATGAGGAGAGCATTACTCAAGAGTGTAATGAGGCTAAGCATGGAGGTGGGCTCGTGAGATGGAGTACAGCAGAGGTAAGAACATGGCAAGCATCTTTTAGAACAGTGGGATGAGACTACAGAGGAGGAGGATGAGGACTATGACTGGGACAAGGACAAGGACAATGACTCCAACAGTTGCAGAGATCAGCAGATGGCTGAGATAAGAATAGCTACCTGAGTGACAAGGGATGAGGCACAAAGGACACAATTCCTTTGAGGAGAGATGAGAAGGTGCAATATACAGTGGGTCAAAAAACTGTCCCAATGTTTGCATATTTTGCACTAATGTCAATGGTGCTCAATAACAACTAATCCTTACCCTACACTATGAGTATATGAAATAAAGTGCTTGCTCTTGTTACAGGATGCTTGCACCACGTCATAAGGAAGGGCCATGCAAGGCAAAGGAACCAAAGAGATGACCAAGGAAAGCAAACACAAGGAAGTGTTGCACAAGAAAGAGGTTTAGCCATGGAGCTGCACCATGAGCATAGCCACACCATGGCCACAAAACTAGACCCTCGCTGACAAAGCAAGGCAGTGCACGGTCTAGACCACCAACATATGCAGAAAGCAATGAATGACAAGGAATGGATCTTGCCACAGCCAAGATAAGAGTTCAATCCGCCATTGGCTGCCACACAAGGCTATATTTATCAGAAGCCGCAGCAAGGCAGGGCAAGGCTGTACTGATCCATGAGGTTGTTACGAGCGGTATTTCCCTGAGCCTACATAAAGGCTACACTCACTACGAAGCGCAAGCGCAAGGACTTAGCCTCACGACGAGAGCATAGGCATAGCCACAAGGCCAGAC
>JBBPJX010000177.1:0-23298 GCA_038088955.1 Neotropicomus parvogracilis
ATCATCAGCGCCAACCTCATCTTCGGATGAAGAGCCAGTCGCGTCACTCGACAGGTCGATGACATCGTTGGGACATGATGAAGCGGTGGTGGCCGGTGCGCGTGGTAGAGACGGCCGGAGTCGGAGAGTGAGCTTCACCTTGGGAGGCCGTTCGTCGTCGCTGGAATCTGCACTCAGCTCACTATACCCGCTGTCAATTGCAGGACTCTTGCTGTCCCGCCGTGCACCTGAACTTTCCCGAGAGCTGTCGGGATCCCGTCGACAGCTCCTCCTGACTCTTTTTCTCTTTTCTCCGCATTGTGCCTCTTCTCTTTTAATGTGCGCCTTTGGACCAAGACGCACCTCAGCGACTTTTCTTCCTTCTTTCCCATATTCGCACAGACGGATTCCAGCACGTGCAAACGGGCACGAGACACCTGCCGCCTTGGACAGGTACCACACCATCGTGCCTCGTCGGAAGTTAGTTAACCATTCTCCTTCTAGTGCACCTTGTGCGGCCAGGACGGCGTTTTTGTCGTTTAAGCCAAGGTCTTTCGAATTAGATTTGGTCAGGTTGGTTGCGCCACCCCTTCTGCTGTACAACGCGGGTACGAGGTCGTCATCCGCAAGAGTTCCAGACAAAACGTGTCGAAGGAGGAGAGGGTGATCTTGCTGTGCCTCGCATCGTGCCATATGATTCCGGATGTAGGTAGTGATAGCCTGAGATGCAGCAGAGACACTGATCAAAGAGACGGCATCGGTGAGCGACATGAAATAGAGGCGAGGGCAGGATGCATGTACTTTTGGCACATCAGACCAAAACTGAGGGTCATTTCCGCGAGATCTTTGATTGTCATGGCGCGATTTTCCTAGAAGATAGCAGAACAAAACAGCAGGTGTGGTGTACTGTGAGTGGGAGATGGAACATGTGTGGAGAAGAGCTTACGACAGAGAGGAAAGACCGACCAATTGCGTGAAAGACCTTGTTGGACGCATCCTCCGGATGGAGCATGACACCAGGGAGGGGAAAGGCGGGGAAGCAAGGATCCGGTGTGAGGGAAGCAGGTTGGTGGACTGCGGGAATAGGAAGAGGCTTGATCCTGCATGGTGGCGAGGGACACTGTCTCAGGCGAGCGCTCGGCTTGAGTATGGAATTCTTCCGAATGCGAGTGCCATAGTTGTGGTGCGAAGTGGAGTGGTGAGGTGATGAATGCCGGATGTGGGGATGCATTGAGCGACTGGAAATATGGATCAGAGGGACTGGCTAATCATTAGTGTTGGTGCGCGACGGGTCCGACCAACGATGGTAGAAGAGGGTATAACGCTTTTAAGAGTGTTGTAAGGGGGTGCGGGGATGGTGATGGTGAAAGACAAAGGGAGGTGGGAGGGTAACGAGCCCCCGACGACGTGACACCCAAAATTACTTGAATCCATCAAAATTCAAAAACAGTTGCTGCGTACATGTCACGTAATTGTATGATGTAAGCACATTCACCTGATCGACCAAATCGGGTTTGTTTATTGTTTTGTTTGCCTCTGCCCACCCTCTTAGGGGCCCCCGCTTGTAGTAGAAAACTTGGTAGCCGCACCATACATGCTACCCGGCGATGGCGCTGGGGTTGCGCACATCTGGAGTCAGGACTCTTGACGTTGATGGGCACTTTAATACATTTTTGATAGGAACTCGCCGCTGCGATTCGCACATGAGCTGACGTGTACGCGCGAGAACTAGGCCAGCGTGGATACCCACGGCGCTGACCGCAGTTCTACTGAACCCGTCGGCCCCACTTTTCACCAGTCAACTAGTCACCCTTCCCGGAGTCACGTCTTTTCCAAAAACATGGCTGAATACCTTGCCACCGACGACTTGACGGTGCTGCTCGGTTTTATTGGTGTATCTGTATTTCTTCTCCAGAACTTGTACAAGCCACAGCCCCTTGTGCACCCCATCCTTCTTGGCAGACAGAGCGACGTTGGTCGTGTTAGACATCCCGCCGAAAGCGCCATCTATAGGAACTATGGTACCGGGCTCATGGGCAGGGTAAGCCACTTCTATCGATCCAGTGGTCTCTCCCATCATCTGGCCCACAGTTCCCTGTAAGACCTGACAAGGATATAGAACTGGTCAACGACTTTGTCAAGTCCCAATTCGAGTCACCGAGGACACTTTGGTCGACCAAAGTAAGTGACCCGAATGTACATGTCTAGAGCGTGTCTCAAAGTGCAGTAGATTACCAATGCCCGACTGAACGAACGTGTTGCTGCCTTTGGTGCCGGTATTTCACAGCTTCTCCATGGAGAGTCAAGTGTCCTGTTACTTTTGAACGATAGCCTAGGTCTGTTCCTTTTCCACCCCATCCTCACCAGCTTGACGCGGGCACACGCAGAATTTGTTATCGCAGATCTTGCACTCTCCAGGCACTCCATACTCTCTATTACCCTGGAGTCGCGAAAGCTCCTTTCGCGTGTCCTAGTGGCCTATCCCCCGTCTGCCATAATCGTCGACGCGGATTTCTTGCCCCACCTCCTCGAACTTATCTATGACGCCGGAGAACATGACCACAAGATCATCGTAGTAGGGAAATCAGACACCGTCGTTCGCACCACGGCGGGACGTGAGGTCAAAATCCTGTATTGGGGCCAAGTCGAGTCTGACGGTGCCCAGCTGGCTAATGCGGTAGCCCCCCCTTCAGTTCGTAAGTCGTCTCTTTGAATTGCTTCCGCAGTCTACGTACCTCCGCTCCAGGCCCCAGTGATCCGTTTACTCTTGCCTTTTTTGAGACATCTTCCGGAGACCTACAAGGGGCGCGCTTCACCCACTCGAATTTTACGTCTGGTGTCACGGCTATCAGAGCAATGTTTCCGCCTTCCATAGCGCTCTCCACCCTCGACACACTCGTCTCCGGACACTCTCTGAGCACGCCATTCGGCCGAGCGGTTGCATATACCGCACTGTATGAGTGCGCATGTTTCGCAACATGTGACTCGACTCGCATATATTACAATTCCAATGTCAAGTCTGACGGCTTGCCCTGTGATGTCGATGACATACTTTGTGCGACGAAGCTCCCCATACCGTCACCCACAGTATTGTTTGTTCATCCAAACCACCTGCAAGACCTATCAAATGCGGTGCTCTCCCGCGCAAAGAAGTCGTCATTTGCTTATCCCGTCGTGTGGAGGCACAAGGTGGCAGCGCTGGCCGAAGGCTATTTAAGCAAGGAGAGTCTATGGGACCGTGTGGTGTTCGATGGCGCTCGCGAAAATGTCATGGGACGTATGGCAGGCACACTGAAGGCCGTCGTTGTCAGCGGGGGTGACTGCTTCTTCGTCGCTTTCTTGATACTGATACTGACATAGACTGGTTCACAGGTCCGTTGCCCAACGATGCATTGACGCCTGCGCGGATTTCACTCTCGGTCCCGCTTATAAATGCTCATATCCATGCATCGACGAGCGGGCCTGTGTTTGCCACCCATGCATTTGATCTCCAGGTTCTACCTTCCGCAGAGGGTGAACATGCTCATGTCGGTGCACCAAGCGTGAACGTCGAGGTCAAACTCGCTGATGTGGACGATGCGGCGATTGAGAGGGGCAATGATCCTAAAGGGCAACTCCTCGTTCGCGGTCCGCCAGTTGGATCACCTCTGGCTGGAGATGCAGACGGCATGGAAGGCTGGGTTCAGACTGGGGAGATTGCCCGAGTGATGACCAACGGAGCCTTCAAAGTGCTTGGAAAGAAATCCCATTAGACTTTGCCTTTGCATGTATTGCTCTTGTGTACGCTTGCTTGACTACATGCGTGTTTGTAAGTTACTCGACCAACGTTCGTGACATGTCTCCACGACAAGCAGTCCTGCAGGACGTTCTCTCTCAGTTGCAGACCGAGATCACCGAATTCGAGGCGCTGCTTCCGCTCCTGTGTTCGCCGCTCTCCAGAGTAAACTTGTTACTTCCACAATTCAAAAGATTCAACTCGTTACCTAGCCAAGACGTGACGGTCGACGTCGCTAGGGTATTTCCACCGTTCCAACGCGCTTTGCTAGAGTTGATACTCCCGACATGGGAATCTATTTTGGAGGAGGAGGGTTGCTCTGCACTGACACTACAGTACTTTTGTCCAGATCCGCTCTTGAACGCTTCTGCTGCCGGCGATGTGGCTTTATGCGCGTATTCGACGATACTTTCCCTTCCGCTTAATCAACGAAGTGTCCACTTATTGCTGAAACTCACGAAAGAATACCCCATCGACAGACTCTTCCGTGCGGTGTCTACAGTCCGTGACCCGGCGAGGAGATCTGTTCGCTGGGGTGATTGTCTTCGAGACATCTTCGCGGTACCCTCCAAAATAGCTAACGCTTTCCAAGGGCATGGCATTCCCGTCGGTCTCGGGCTACCCGATTATTACAACAACCTAAGCGTACGAACCGAACTCCTTATTCATGATTTGTCCAAGCGGGTTATTCCAGGCCAGCATTCAATTACGAAACATCTGGCTCTTGGATTCTTACGTGCCTTGGATTTGCAGAGGATCCACACCTTGTAACTCAGCTCTTCTCGAAACTCGTGCTCGTTGGGGCGTTTCCGGGTTCGGTTCAACCGTCCCCCTCGCAGTCCTCATTCTTTCATTCTGTATTGCCATCCCTCCGATGTAGACTTCAGGATAAGGAGAGCGAATCGTACCGAAAACTCTGGAATCGCACAATAGCGTCGTTGCCTTCTGTCCTGACGCAGCAAACTATTCTCGTGTCCCTTTTTTCATCGCTTACTTCGCTAGGATCAATGCTGGGTACATCTCCGCGTGATAGCGGCATCATACGTCGAGAAGCAGCCCTCCTTTGCGACGTGGTTGGCGATGTTGGCCCGCACGACGATCTCTGGAATAGCTTGGTCACTGTAATCTTGGGTCGAAGTTGGGGTGAAAATCATTCCCGAGTATTCGTATGCTGGCTAGCGAGCGGCGCGCGACCTTCACAAAGTGATCTCATACCTTTTTCAGCCTTTTATGATAAATTTTGATGCCTTTCACAATTTAGCGCAAGAGGCCTTTCTTTCTCGCATCGTTGACGCGTGGAGTGCCCCAGAACACATCAACCATTCTTTGATTTCTCGACATCGATGTAAGTCTTTAGTCGCTCAGGATATGTGACACATCACATCGACAACATGGTTTCAGATATATCTACATTACTCCTCCTCGTCGTGACATATTTTCCGCAGTGCTCGAATGAAGTGTCTTCAATAGCACTCTCCCCCTCCTTAGTCTCCGCAGTCGGCGTCTACATCAGCCACCCGGACGCTAGTGTGCGTCGATGTGGCATGTTGGTTGCCGAGGTGGTGGCCAGCAGGGTCGGCAAAAACCTGCACTTCGACGATTGGGAAGGAGATGACGATGACAGGCTTTGGGCTAGGCGTCTCAGGGAACTCTGCTCCCACAAGGATATCGACACTGAGCCTTTGTATGAAGATGGACTTTTGCAGGGAAACGATGGAGGACCAGATCCTTGTCTAACCACAGAATTACTGACAACTGTTCGTCAGGAACCCATTTCCGGAGCTGGCATACCATCCCAACACGTTGCTGATTATGATTCAGATGATTCTTTGACCGGTTATGCTTCCCCCCCCTCCTCACGCGCTCCATCGCCTACCCCATCCGAACTAGAGGAGATCGAGAAAGATCCCACGCTTCAAGTTTGCCGGAAGAAGATATCACGTCCCGTGTACCTAGCTCAGCTAGGTGAGCTCGTCCGGAGTAGCGGAGCAGGGCCCTCCGAAGAAAACCAAGAGGCGGATAAGATTGAAATGGCCATAAATATTGGCGAGGAGCTGATCCGAAGGAAACGTGACTATGGAACAGAGCTGGGTAGGTCTGGCTTGGCTTGTCGCACTAACAATCTTCTCACCTCTTGCGTAGCAGAAAACGCGGCCAATCTTGTCTACGGTTTTATTTCTCTCGACAATAAATATGATCTTGACGACTTCGACAACAAGAGACAACGTATCGCAATAGCGTTGGTCGTGTGCTGTCCCAAAGTCTCTGTTCAGTGCGTTCCCCATTCCCTCCGTAGAGTCCCTTTCCTAAGGAGCCGCAGGTGCATGATCGAGGAATTTTTCAAAAATCAGTATTCATCTACTCAACGTTCAGTGATACTGAATGCTCTGGCACTCGGTGCCAGAGAATTGGCGTCACTTCCCATCTTTTCCCAAGCTCTACAACCAGTTGCGACTCGGCAGACTATGTTTCCAAGTAAAATGCTCCCGCCTGTACTTCACCAGAAATATCTGGTCCCAAGCCCGGAAAATGCACTGCAGCCACTCCTCGAGGGCATTACCAACACAGCTATTAGCAAAAGTCGAGAGGAGATGGCCGAGATGGCGCCTAAACTCGTTCGGGAGAGACAATTGCGGATTAAAAAAAAAACGAATGTCACCGAAGTTGTTTCAGTCGATCACCAGACCTCGGTTTCTGTATCGCAACGTCCAAGCGCAGTAACCTTCATAAGTGTTGCTGCTGAATGGTTTATTATGCCTCTTGTCAACCAGTTCTGGGTGTTCCTTCGGGATGAACAAACACGGGAGGAGCGGACCGCGCGGCGCGAGGTCCTACACCAATATCGGGGTGCCGGGACGGGCCTTATTTTAAACCCTCATACATTATCGGCGTTTCTGAACACAATGGCGATTCTCGTCCACGCATCCCAGAACGCACCGCAATGGCTGGCTCTTATTGCACCAAATGCCCTGGAGCTAGCAGGTACCATAGGGTCCAGGCAAATTACTAGACCTGTGTGCGAGGATTTGGGCGAGGACGATTTGCCACAAGAAAAAGGCAAAGAGGCATCAGTCCTTACATCGGCTCTCAATCTAGCGCTTATCGTTTTGGATGGTTGTCTCGAGTTGGATGGTGGACGTTCACTCAGTTTGGAGCACACTTCGCTATTCATTGGCACGGGGGAGTGGGCTGGCCAGGTATTCAATATGCTTGAGAGAGGTATCCAAGTCACAGGGATAGGTGGGATACATGAGACTGAGCTACGAAGAGCCGCTGCTGGTGTTCTTCTCAAGGTCGACCAAATCACTTCGAAATGGCGCCGCTCGATGGTAGATGTAAGTTAAGGACAAATCTATGTTGAGCATAAGCTTAGCGTGGGAATGTATATCCGTTGCTCGTTCTTGCACCCAAAATCTTCCGGTGACCATACTCATGCTCCCAGCCAAACTTTTGACGTTTAAGGCTACCTTTCGGCCTACAGTCACTCGGAGATGGATCTATGCATCACTGTCAAGGCGCTCAGATGCGTTGTTTGTGGTTGGTAGTTTCCGCGACGTGTGCATTTCCCTACTCAAATCTTCCTGCTAGCACCGCGACACCAAGCATAACAACCCAAAGGTGCGCCGTTTGCGTTTCGATTGGAAGCACCCATGCAAACATCTTTCGTCCCAGATACCATTCGAGTTCACCCCGGATAATTCGAAGAAGGCGCAAGAAATCATATCTCGATATCCCCCACAATATAAGAAGGCTGCTGTTATTCCCCTCCTCGACCTCGGCCAGCGGCAGAATAAAGGATGGACGAGTATTAGCGTGATGAACTACGTCGCAAAGCTTCTTGAGATGCCACCAATGCGCGTCTATGAAGTTGCTACTTTCTACACCATGTTCAACCGGTAGGTCGATTTAAGATGGTCGAGTTCTTTGTGTCGTCCCACTCAGTGTGTGTTTAGCGAGCCCATTGGTGAGAACTTTGTTCAAGTGTGCACTACAACGCCGTGCATGTTGCGCGGGTCAACAGACATTCTCAATACTGTTTGTTCTCATCTCGGCGGGATTAAACCTGGAGCAACGACCAAAGATAACAAGTTTACTGTCATTGAAGTCGAGTGCCAAGGTGCTTGTAGTAATGCCCCAATGATGGTCGTCAACGACGACTTCTATGTGCGTCACAGGAGTTGGATGTTCGACCAAGTGCTGATGGCACAGTAGGAGGATCTCACCCCAGCGACTACGAAAAAGGTACTCGACGCATTTGCGAAAGGCGAAAAGCCCAAGCCCGGGCCACAAAGTGGGCGGCATACAAGCGAGAACTCTGCTGGTTTAACTGCATTGACAACCAAGGTTTGTCGATGTGCTAGTGTAGATCTAAATTTACTTATCCGTTCCTCGTAGCCCTATGGCCCAGGAGAATTTTGTACCCCAGAGTTTAGTTAGATTCTCTCAATCTAGTATTGCCGCGAGTCGATCTGAGTCGAAATGAAGCGTGAATTTTCAAGCCAGTTCGTCACGCCGATGCGAGGGAACTGCTCTCGAAACACGCTCCGTCTCCAGCCAATCAAAGGGCCCCGATTATTTAGACGACCCTGCCACTTTCATCAACTTGTCACCTGCTCTCGGGGCGACTGGACACGGGATGACACAATCCCTCATCTGCAATAAAGCCTAGTGTGAGTTGACTTTGTTTGTTGAATTTGAGAATTTGCAAGGCTTTGCGGAGTGTGATTGTGCCGTTCAGTGCAAACTGGTAAGTTCGCTGGACAGAAGGAAATGCATTCGCATGCTTATATATGCCGCCAAGACGCACATATGTATCGACGCGAAAGACGACCAGAGCGAGCCAGTCAGCATGACATGTGATAGTCTGAACTTTTGTACCATGGTGTCAACTTGAGGTGCTTCGCATGCGGTTCTTTGGACCCCTTCAAAAATCAGGAAAAATTTCCCGACATAATGGACCCTTGGGTATAGGGTACACTAATTTATACAAGTGCAGGTAATCTTGTCGAAGTACGAAGTCGCAGTGCTAATCAATTAGTCATCGCTCCGAAATGCGTAGAGTCTGAGGTTACACGACAGTCTTCGGAAGAGGCAGAATCATGCAGTTTGTCCAGGATCCGGTAATTGCCCCGGATAGCTTATGTCGGAAGCTGGGTCCACTGACCAGTTGACTCTGTCCTAGTAGAGTACTAGATTATCATGGATCAATGATACGGTCGAGAACACAATTAGATGGAGTAATATACAAATCTCCCAAAGTGCCAATTCATTCCGAACTCATCGTCTTCGAACTGTGGCGAATTGGGAGCTCTCCGTCAAGCCGATTTCGACGGCAACACTATCTCAGTCTACATTCAGATCACTTTGGTTTCAGTGAGCATGTAAACATACCTCACGAACTAGGAAGAGCACAATGCAACAGATACCTCAATCATCCCCTTCCCCGTCGTCAAGTTCATTTGCACCATGACCACCTTCCGCTAGTCTTTCAATTATAAACCTGGGCCAGGCAAAATAAGATACCAGATATCATGCCTTATTGTTGTGCACTTACTCCATCTCTTCTTTCAGGTCATCGCAGTAGGTGTCTACCCGCGTCTAAGTAAGATACCCTGCCCACTTTGAGGCGCACTCACCGAGGGGTAAATCCTGCGGGTCATAACCTATCAATCCACGTTTGTCAGTGAGGTCCAAGACAAGACCTAGAATATGCTTACCAAAGGGCATTTCAATCTGGTCCGCAATTCCTTCAATGCCCATCAATGTGAAGGCTACCACAGTAACGATGGGGATCGTTCCCCAGCCCAAGTCGTTCATGAGAGTAAGGGGTAAAGCGAAAAGGTACAATGTCACACATTGTTTGAGGTGAATTCCATCTAAAGTTTAGTTAGGTGAGACATGGCAAGATGTAGCACAGAAACTGACAGGAAACGGGAATGGGTGTGTTGGCAATTCGTTCCATACTCGTCATTTGATCTACCATAGACTGAACCCTGCACAGGGTTCTTCAGCATGCAACAAGCCGACGCAAAACAGTGACTCACAGTCCACTCATCGCATTAGTTCCTAATCACAGATGAATGCTTGAGTCCATTGCAGAGAGTGGAGCACTAGTCTTACCTGCAGGGCCAACTGTCTCCAACAATCCTTCCCGTCTAAACTTGAATACAGCACTCGTGATTTCATGGGCAATACTAGAAAATTCTTTGATGTAAGAATAGCAGATAGAAATACATTAGACGACTAACATAAGAGGAAGCGGCATTGATATGTGATCGGCATCTATATGGAACTCGACGGTTTGGTGTGAATCATTAAGAAGTGGTGTAGTGGAACCCGAGGTGCGAGAATTCGCTTGCGATCCTATGATCTTTTTGCTGCGTTTCCGCTTTACCCTCTTCGTAGCGTCCACAGAACGTCTGTCGCTAATGCTGGCATCTGAACTTTGCACCGCTGCGTAAGAGAATAAAGAAGGGTGGCTGTGATGTGTGGCATCGCCAAGGTCACCGTGTAAAGAGAAATGAGAAGGTAAAAGTCCACAAAGATCACCGTAGTCGGCTCCGTCCTCTCCACGAAGGTAGTGCTTTACTGCATAGACGAAGGCAAGACAATATCGCAGTACCTCGATCTTTTGGCACCTGACCTCAGCATGAGTGAGGTCAGGGTTCATAATTCTGGTTTGGGTATTGATTATGCCGTCCTTAGGAGGGAGGGCAACGTGGACCCAGACCATGCGAGACAAGTTGCGAACCTGAGTGTGTGTGAGTGTGAGACAAAGGGATGAATTTAACACATAGCATCGTACATTGGAAGTAAGAGTTGAAAAACATTTCCTGCCTTCCCAATAACGATCATAAGAAGTACTATGAATGGGTTAGGGCTTTCTACGCGTTGGTCAACGCACGTCCAACTACATACCCATTTCTGGGGCAAGTTACGTTCAATATTTTATGAAAAGTGGACGAGGAATGCTGAACTCACCTGAATACCAGAATAAGGCCAACCTTTTGAGAAGTTCAGTCTATGCGAGAATAGCATCGAGCCACAAATAGCCTGCTCACCACTACAGAGAGCAAAGGGACTACTGAGTTTGTGAGCTCAATCCTTTTGTCTTGCGATTGTGCATATGCGACAATCACAGCGAAAACCGTCACCGTGAGAACGGGACCGAAGATATGTTGTATTATCTACAAATCTGCCTTGAGTGCGTGAACTTGCCAGCATTGTGAACCACTCGACGTACACTGCCTTTCACTCTTATGACATCCGGTAACCAGGAGTACTGGAATGATCGCTCAGGTGAACACCGAATAATGAAACAGGAAACCGAACAGACCTTCCGCAGTTGTTTCCTTTTGAATCTTGGAGGCTTGCGAGGATCATTGTCGTCAAAGCTCAAGCAACAAACCTCCCGGTATATGGACACAATACCTTAAGCGAAGCTAGAGTGAACTTTGCGTCTTTAGGTCGTTGCATCGTTGCTTGCGAAGACCGGAAGCTAGAGGAAGACTAGAAGGTCGACTTCCACTGAACCCAACACGAACGCAGGCCGTCAAGACAAGTCATCCAAAATTGTGGTGGCAGTGCCACGTGGACAGTCTATATTAGGTTACATGTCCGTTCTCCAAGTTGGATGTCATACGGAGGGTCAAAGTTACAGTATGCTCTAAATTTCAGGACATGCGGGGATGAGACGAAGACTTTAAAACATGAAATAAAGTATCGGGAAGACATCGGGTCGGGATTGCTATGTGCGACCGTCTTGATGATCTAGGGAGGAAGACTTCGAGCTGGCAAACAGTCGTCACTGTGGATGTTGGAGTGAAGATCGGAGTGAATGTATGAAATTGGGTACACAGGTGTGGGTTTGATCACAGGAGGCGGTGCAAGGTTTTCCGACGGCCCTGGAGACTCTCTGCGGAAATCACTCGTACCCTCGCAGGTAACGCCGTCAGACATGGTCGCAGGACTCGCCGCCATATACGGATAAGAAATTTCCGAAGGAAATCGTAACTCGCTTTTGGACGGAGGACTGTGGGACCCAGGGGTATTGACCCTCATTTCTGGACATGTGGGATTGTACTGGTGCATTGCTGGAGGATACCGAAGGCGAATTTCGTCGAAGGAGACTTCTCGAGGGCCAAGAGGGGATTCGTGATATTTCGGCCACATCCAGTCAGTCGTGAGACTGGAGTACAGTCGGTTTTCCGGTGGGATCAATTGAAGAGGGTGGAATGGCGTATGAAGAATTTCTTGCGCTGAAGTGAGCGGCGGATTGTAGGTTACACCGCCCATCAAGCTGTCGTGAGAGATCCATTGGTGTGGAGGCTGGAGTCCAGGGGAGTGGATTGCACGAGAGAAGTGCATTGTTAGACCAGAGTCCACTAGTCGACCATGCATAGAAAGCTTCGAATTAAGACGACGAGTCGACGTCGAGAATGCGGGAGTATATGCACTGAAGGTCGAGCCGGATCGGAACCCTTCATTTGCCGTGTCTTTGAAGAGTAACGTATCTTGGAGCTCGGAGAGGTAGGCACCTTCGGAGTGGTACAGGGCACCCGCCGGATGATGTTGTGGGATTGAGGAAAGAAACTCCTGATAAGAAGAAAAGGAAGGATGACCGTGGAAATTTGTCGATGCACCAAGCGCGTCACATGAACCACTATCAAAGGACGATGCTTCCGAAGCGTAAGCGGATGTAGAGGGGCTAACAGCACCCGCGTCCGTATTTTGCAGATTGGCAATAGGACCAAGATCGCTTTCGGGGTGACGTGTGTCGACAGGTATGGTTGCGAGAATATCTTGGGAAGAAACAGCTTTCGGCACAGAGCAGTCCGGAGGAGGCCGAGCACGTTCCGAGAAGAGGCGCTGCACTACAAAATAATTTAGAAGGGACTCGCACTGACGATTATAACAGACAAACTAGTAGGGTTATCTTTGTGGATCTTTTTCAGTCTTTGAAGGTGACTGGAGACCTGCTTCCTGGAACGATTTTTTCCGGTTTTTTCTAGAATGTAAGATTGGATAAGCTGGCATCGTCCAAACGATTTGGTTCGATTGGTGTCCGGGAAGTGTTCATTCTCGTGCGTAGATACCCGGTAGTATTTGAGACGCCGTTTGCCCATCGGTGGGTATAGGGCAACAGCTATCCGTCATCGTAGGTTTGTAGGTTGCCAAATGAGAGTGAACCAACCTTCCATGAACGCAGCGTGCACGTCCTCTGGCCATACATCCTCGTATCTCGAGTGCTTGAGCTTGTCGACACACGCGACTGTAGGTGAGCTCTTTAAATAATTGGCCGGTATGTCTGACGCTGGAACGATAGGTTTTATGTCTGTCTCGCTGGATTCCATCTGGAGAGTAGCGCAAGGGGGAGATGGTCGTAGGAAAGGTCGCTCCTACCACAGGTGCATCGCGTACAGATCACATGACAAAAATCACTGCTCACGTGGTGAAAGATCATCCCACGTGACCCGGACGCCACTTGGCCATGGAATAGCGTCGCGTCCTCTTACATCGTCCAACGCGTTGACATGCTAACCATCCAAGCAGCCACGGACACACTCAGAGCGACTTTGCTCAAGAAAGGCGTCGAAAACCATGTACAGGATGCGTTCGACAACCTTTCATCTTATCTGATACTTTTAGTACGTATACACGAGCTGCCCTGGTCCATATCTAATCGATTCCACCATATAGAATTCCTCATCCCCTTCGGTACAGATGTTACGAAAACTTTCCACTGTACTCCGGCGACCACTTCTCCCGTTATACAATGCTTGTCTCCAGCCTGCGTTGCAGCTTTTGTCCACTGTCCTTTCCACAGCATTAGGAAAGCTTTGCAATGCCGACAATGTTGAAGATGAGAGTTTACGTGCAGCGTGGGATGCAACCGCAGAGGTCATCTTATCTGGGATCCTTGTAAGATCGTTGACGGTGGCCACAAGCAAGCGGACTAACAGCACACAGGATTTCTTAGATCAGAAAGATCGTCGTGCGTATATATCACATATTTCGGAACAAAATTTCTCATGGAAACTAGCCAATGCTGAATCGGATGATGCGGTCTGGGAAGCTTTGTATCGGGTTATAACCGAATTCTTCTTTCCTGATTACGGCCGTGGCCTGCCAGCCTTTAGCATACCACTTTGCTTATCCGTAAGCAAAGTCGCATATATGCGTTAGGTTTTCATCCAGGTGACTGTTCTTAGGCGTATAACATGTTGACAGAAGTCGCCGCTAGGCACATCGCAATTCGAAATGCATTTCGTCAAAATACTGTCTTTGGCGGGTAATATCTAGTTTTCCCGCTCTGTATGATTCAGATCTGAACGAGAAACCAACAGTGAACGACTTGGGGTTGCGATATCCAGAACAAGAGGCAGTAGTCGTCCGGTTGCTCAGAATTGAGTTGGACTCATGCCATTTCACGTTAGATTACCTCCTCCTTGAGGCGCTCTTGTTGCTGTTTGCTCGACTGCTCCCCCCTACTAATAACACTTCCCAAGGAAAGCTCAGAAGAGCCAAGTTCGTTCAAGAAGTTCTGGGCTCCCCGAAGCTGTTCAAATGCACCTCGGAACTGCTTGACATCATGCAAAAGACGTCTGGCACACATTGGGATGATGTCGCTGCTCAGATCATCGACGTTCTTGCAAGGACTGATATTACTTTGTCAGTGCGTGATTCGGCGAGGTTCCAGCGCTGATACGTCTATTCTCAGTCCACAACCTTTTTCCATCGACGAGATACACGTCTGTGGGCGTGTCTTCCCCCAGCCACTTGCGACCGACAGGTTGGTGATGGACAGAAAAGCTTTCCTTGCGAATATTGTTGCTGAAAACGTGGGCTACATCACCTGATCAGTCTTTATCTCATAGCCTTCCTTCATAGGATGACGTGTGTGAGAGCCTAGAAGTGCCGTACTCACACATCCGCGCAATCACGCTTGATAGCTCAGAGAAAACTGTTCCAAAAGGAAACGTATTGATAGTGGTATACCTCACGTCTCCGCCCTTAGTTGCTAACGTCGAGATGAACTCTCCCGGTGCAAGTCATCTCCATGCAAAATTTATGTTACAAAATGAGGCCGTGGGGAGATTCATGGAGGCGTTACGACGACGTGGTGTGGTAAGAATGTCGATTACGACAGAAGCTAGGCTTCCTTCTCATTTAGTTACAGGGGAAACTGAGCTTTCTCAATCCACTTCCAAGAGCGGAGAGAAAGTGCAAGAGCATCTCCATTGGTTCGGGATTTAAACTTATAAACGACAGTTCCCCAGTCCCGCCAACTGCGAGCTTTGAGGGCAAAGTCCAACATGTCAACCAAGGTAAAATCTTGCCTTTGTTTATTTGTTCTTTGTCGATAAAACTATTTATCCAGTCTATAAGACTGATGTCGAAGACCAAACTACGTTTCAGGCGGTCCCGGTGTCCCGCTTTGTGGACTTTTTGCCCGCGTCTGATTCGAAGTCTCCATTCAAGGACGAGAGTCTACTTCCAGAAGCTCTCAAGTCCGCAATGGCCCAAGACGTGCCTGCCACTTTTGAAAGTGCTAGATTAATTACACCCACCAATGAAGCTTCACAGCCACTCCAGAATTCTGCACTGCCCTTCTTCCCTGGAAATTTGGCCAGAACAACAAAGTCATTTGGCGACAGCGATGAACTCTCAGAAATTTCAGAATTCGAAGCCGATAGCAACGCCACCAGCAAGCGGCCAGCGGGAGGGGGATCTGCATCTTATGATCACAGATCGAAACCGTCACAACACAGGGTAGATCGCGTTCGGATGAGCGAAAATTCTGGTGCTACATTCAAGGGAATTAAGAAAGCTTCTGACCCCACCTCGAAAACCACAGACCGTACCGAAGCTGTCGCCGAAAGGTTGCCAGAAACTGGGGCGTTGCTGTTGACATCAGATTCCCCCACGTTTCGCTCGTCCTCCAGTACAAAGATTGATGTTTCCCCAAAGCCATTGCTGAACTCTGATACTCTTCCTACCACGGACACTGAGGCCGTCCATGGTCACTTTGATGCGTCCCAGAATTTCGTTTCCCCTAGAGGTTTGACTTTAGCGAAAGACGAACTTGGACAGCACTCCGGACCCTTTAACCAACCTGCTGGTGCTGATGAGAAAATACGTCCTCTTGTCGAGCCCGCTAAGGATACGAACGTCTCGTACAAAACTGCCGGAAGCCGCCGAAAGAGGGTGTCCATCAAGTCTTCAAGCAAGCCCATTGTTGAAGTTGACGATGAGTACGCACCTCCCCGCAAGAAGCGCCGTGAAGATGGGCTTGACGTCGAGAAGGATAAGTTCAAGCCAATCGGGACTTCGCTGGAAGTCGTTCCTATTCCCAGGGTGACGAAATATACCAAGGCCGCTAAGCGCTCCTCCCCTGGTGTTGATCCAGTGGCAAAGACTTCCGTCGAACCTGTAGGACTCAAGACAACGCGCCAAGGGACTCGCAGGTCGTCGAGGATCAAAAAGAAACAGACAGCCACAAACGCTAGAACTTGGCCCAACGGCGCGCATAATAAGACCCAAAAAGAGAAGCAAATGAACAGTCAGTCAGCCTGTGGCGTGGAATGTAACAGATTGGCTACTGTCTCTCCGCAAGCTAGCGACGTTGAGATCGATTGCGATACACCATCAACCCTTGGTTCACCGCCTGGGCCACTTGTGATTAGAGAGTTCCCTTCTCCGAAGGCCAATAGCCAGGTAATGCAGCTTTTGCCATCCTAAATGACTTGATCTGGACCTTCGTTACTTCAGTTTCTGGTGGAGTTGGGCAGTGTGGAAACTCCAAAGGCGAAACTCCCTCGAGAAATGCCAAAGGTCAGGTTTTTGGGCCAGCGTTTGACATCATCGAATTCTTGTTTGTAGTGTAACAGCTTGCATGCGTGCTCAACTAGCCAGCCCAGCGTCACACTGGGCAAGGAACCAAAGCAAAACCTCGATGTAGCTGCTTCATTTGGGACGAAGCGGGTCCAAGAACGGCTCCATGTCAAGAAGGAAGAGGTCGTAAACGATGGATGCCCTGCGTCTGATGTCCGCATCGTAGACGAGGAGGTTAGCCGAATTCAAGAAGCCGTCGAATATACGGTCTCCCCGAAAGAAGATGAGAACCTCGCGGTGGTGAATTGGCTGGCTTGTCTAAAATAGGCAGAGCATTTATTATTAACGAGCCATCCTAACAGATCATGGAATCGGAAACTGTCACCATTGATCTCACTATCGACGATTTTCCGGCTCGAGGGAAAAGTGAGCTACACAAGGCGGTCATTCAAACGAAATTCAGGTCTCCCGACCTGCTCGATAGCGTCACTATGGAAGATCCTTCCGTTGTCCCATCCCCTCGACATAGGCGCCGAAGTGTCACCTTTGCATCTCCCATCGAGTACGTGCTAGAGAGAAAGGTCAAATCCAAGACACAGGGTAGTTCATTGAGGTCAGTCGCGTGTTTCATAGCAAGAACGAGATCCAACCCTCGCTCCTTCTTTTAACGTCATACGAAGCTACCTACCTCCATCGCCATCCGGGAGCAGTACACTTTCTCCACTCAGAACGACATCAGGAACTGTGAGCGTGAGGCACGAATCACCTGGTCGAATCACCCCGCGGGCTACGCTGCAAAGCTCGGCGTTATCGCAAGGTGACTGTTTGTTCCTATTGTATGAATGACTCGACTCACTTCCATATCTAAGCATCGATACAAAATCAAACTCCTGACGGAGCTGAAATCCAAAATATAGTGGAGGTGATTGTACCTGTATTTTTTCATTCTCTTGTTTGAACCCACCCATCTCAAAGGTCCTCAATGACATCCAAGCCGTACCTGACCAGTTCTTTGAGTTGATTTTGTCACAGCTGATAAGATCTCCAGGTGATTATCAAAGATATATCTGATAAGTTCAAGAACGTCAAAAAAGATGTCCAACGCAGTCGAGATGAACTTATTCAACAAGTCCTTGATGAGCTACGGGGCATGGTCGCCGAGAAGTAAAATCTTTGTCCTTTTTGCGGATACATTGACGACTAGTCCTTCTTAGTGCAAGATATTTTAATGGACTGCTACGCCTCGAGGAGGACTATTACAGGAACTGCAAAGCCATCATTCATTGCTGGGAGGAGCTAATCGACTGCAACGACGGTATTGCAACAAGGTTTCAAGACGCATTAAAGGAACACGACCGGACCATATCCGCGAGGACATTTCCAAAATCCCTCTTACCCATGCAGCCTATCTTTTCTCGCCGTCGTACAAATGCTTTATAGCCAGGAATCGAACGCACAACATTCCTGTTTTGGTAGACCAGAATAAGGTGAGAGTAGGACAGCCCAGCGCTCTGTGAGTTACCGTAGCGGAAAAGAATCGACGGAGGTTGCCTTACGACTCGAACTAGCTCTTTTAAAGTTTGAATAACCCCGACTCGTGATTTTGGGTGTATATGGGCCACAATTTTGCACAATAGTCGTACGACCTTGGGTTTGAGTCGCCAACACGCCAGCTTTTGGGAGAACTTCCCACCGTTATCGTTGATCGTACTCACCATGCCCAGCGATGATTTCCGCCTGCCGTCGAACGTCGAGCCAACTCACTATGATCTTACCGTAAAGACAGACCTTAAGAAAGAGATATTTGAGGGCCTCGTAAAGATCAGGCGAGACTACTCTTTCTTTCTCTGCGTGTTCGTGTTCACAATAAGTTACTAGATTGAAGGTCAAGGAAAAGACCTCCGCTCTCTCCTTCAATGTGGCAGACCTGGATTTGTCCGACATATCATTGTTCTTTCATGATCCCGAAACACCAAAAGTCGACATAGCATCCAGGTCTTTTGATTCTAAAGCAGAACGGGGCACTCTAGACTTCCCCACAACATTACCCGCCGATTCCATTGCTACTTTGAGCATTGCCTTCTCGGGAAAGCTGACTGGTGCGATGATGGGGTACTACAAGTCCGTATGCGAGGATAATGGCGAAAAGAAGGTGTACAGTCTCACGCAGTTCGAGGTATGTTAATTCGTCAATTCTGCACAAAGCGCTTGATCCGAATGCATCCAATGCAAGCCAACTGCTGCTCGACGTGCATTCCCTTGCTGGGATGAACCCTCTCTCAAGGCCAGATTTACAATCACAATGATATCTCGCATACATACCACTAACCTAAGCAACATGCCCGTTACTTCCGAGGAGGTTTACCAGCCAGAAACAAGCAACTGCGACGATGCAGCTCTGGCAAGGATATTCACTACCCTCAGCACCAAGGAACAGAGCAAAGATGAATGGAAGATCACCAAGTTCGACACGACCCCCCTTGTGAGATGATCTGGGAACTATCTTTTCACGAGCTGATCGACTGTTTTAGATGTCAACTTACCTTGTAGCATATGCAAATGGGCAGTTCGGTCATCTAGAGAGCTCATACAAGAGTCCACTGACAGGAAAAGTTCGACCACTCCGTATATATGGTGAGCAACTTTGGCACCGTAGGCAATGTTGATTCGTCAAGCCTTTTCAGCTACCCCGGATATCATTGCCAGGGCACAATATGCACTCGATGTTAAAGCTAAAGTACTTCCTGTCTACGAGCAAATTTTCGACGTCGAGTATCCTCTTCCGAAATTGGATACTTTGGTGGTAAGATACCTCTTTTTTACTTTCAACCTACCACGTGTAAATGCTCTCCAGGCCCATGACTTCGATGCCGGCGCAATGGAGAACTGGGTAATAGTTTCATGTAGTCGGTACCATTATAACCTCTTAGACTTTTGTAGGGGCTCATCACTGGGCGGACGAGTGCATTTCTTATGGATTTGGATCGCCCAGATATGGCGACGAGGCAGCGTATCACCGTCTTCCAATCTCATGAGGTGGCCCACATGTGGTTAGTAACCTGTTCGTCCCCGTCTCCCATGGTATCCAGACCCTTCTTTAGGTTTGGAGACATTGCTACGATGGAGTGGTGGGATTACTTGTATTTGAACGAAGGCTTTGCCACTTTGGTACGTGTTTTCACGACCTTAGATATTATCCTCACGCTACCGAGATGGGTGAAGTAATCGTCGTGGGTATGTCATAACTCTGTCGTTTGATGACCATTAACACTGTTCTAGACCAGTAAGATTGCTTCAGCTACTTGTAGTCTCTTACTCGATCGTTGTGTAGTCTCTACCCCGAGTGGAAGGTCGACTCCAAGTTTATTACCGAACACCTGAACGAAGCCCTTGACCTCGACTCTAAGCTGTCTTCTCACCCGATCGAAGTTCAGTGCCCCGACGCCAACCAAATAAACCAAGTAAGTCCCAGGGCGTGCATGGTTTAACAGTAGAACAGACAACAGCCTATAGATATTTGACTCGTTATCATATGCCAAAGCAGCTTCTGGTAAGGTTATCATAGAAGTCTCAAAGACGATCATCCCCAAACAACCTTCAGTTCTGCGTATGCTTTGCAACTTTGTCGGACAGGATACCTTCCTCAAAGGCGTTTCGATCTATCTCAAAGCCCATCTGTATGGGAATACCACCACAAAAGATCTGTGGGATGGGATCAACGAAGCTGCACACGCTGTGGGTAGGACACCCATTGACATCCCGGGAATGATGGATGATTGGATTGTGAAGGTATGTGTTGACAACTCTTGCCATTCGATGTTTATTCAGTGGTTGAATTCAATAGATCGGATTTCCTGTGCTCACTGTCACTGAAACGAATGATCGAATTTATGTGCGTCAAGATCGCTATCTAGAAACTGGTCCCGCCGAAGAAAAAGATAACCAAACTACTTGGTACGATTCTCATACACGAGTTGCACCGCTCGCTGACATGCGTAGGACTGTTCCTCTCGCTGTCTTGACCGTAGATGAGACGGGGATACCAACAATTAACAAGTCTGCGGTGCTGACTGCCCGTGACACTACCCTGGTGGTCAACACAAGCAAACCATACAAGCTGAACGCAGGGACGTATGGTGTTTGTATGAATTGAGTTTTCTTTTCTTCTTCAGCTGAGCTCCTAACGAGTCCACAGATAGGGTACTTTATCCAGAAGATCGGCTCACTCGCATTGCACGCGAAGCGGCTCAGGGAGATGCTATCTTTTCCCTCAACGATCGCATAGGACTGGTTCATGATGCTATGGCACTCGCAAAATCTGGATATGCTACTGTGAGTAGTGCACTCACAGTAGTAGATATATTCAGGAATGAGACCGAGTGTAAGTATTTCTTTCTCAAAGCGTTAATTTCGCTGACTTGGTCGGTAAACGGATAGTCTTGGTTTGGGACAGTATTTCCGAGAACCTGGCTCTCTTGGTGTCGACTTGGTGGGAAAACGAGGGGATCGCCCAAGGTCTGAATCAGTTCAGAAAGGCAAGTGTCAAGATTTCATTACATCTCTTTACTATACTGTTATTTCCTACAGAATCTCTTCAGACCAATCGTGGATAGGCTTGGATATGTGTACATGCCATCTGAGCCTGTAGATATTTCGCAGCTCCGAACAAAAGCCATCGGACAAGCAGCGGCAGCTGGGGACCAAGCGTATGTCATCGTTGATATGCGCCTCGACTGCGCGGTGGATTAACATCGGGGAAGTGTCGTTGACACACTTAGGGGAATGTTTAATGCATACATGACCACTAAAGACGATTCAAGAATTCCCGTGGATTTGTTCAGGACATGTGCTATAAATGTAGGACAACTGTCCCACGCGTATTCTTTGATAAGGACTAAACCTTCATAGGCTGTGAAACACGGCGGCCTAGATGAATACAACTTCGTCAAACGCCTTTACGAAGATTCAACCACGCTGCCCTCGGTTGGTATATCTGCGATGTATGTACCCTGAACAACCTTATCCTATATTCCACTTCTTTCGTCTTTGTCAGGTACGCAATGTGTGCAAGCAGAGACGAGTCTTGTCACGGAGACACTGAACAATTCATCCTCAACAAGGCCAGAAACCAGGATGTCATATACTTTTTCTCTGGTCAGCAGATGAACCACGGTACGAGACGGAGATCGGCCAAATTTTTCATGGACAATTTTGAAATTGTGCGTCTATATGTTCTCTGCTGGAGTTGGGGTTGAGATAGCGTGGCCCAGCTCCAAGAACGATACAAGGGAAACTTTTCCTTTCAGAACGTCATCTCGGTGCGTCAATCCATTTATTACTATGCTCGGGTCGTGATTCATGTGCTGGAAGGCCGCGCTTAAAAACCTGAGTACGGAAAGTGATATCGAAAAGATCAAGGAATTCTTTCAGGTTTGTTTGTCTTGGCCCTAAAATTTGCCTCGATGCTTGAGAGAGATACAGCATAAAGACACTTCGCAATATCACTTCGCGCTTGCGCAGACGCTGGATTCACTGCGAGCTTCCGCTGCTTGGATCGAGGTACGTGTCCCTGGATAGGACGATGGTGCTACGGGCTGAGCTGTACGTTTAAGCATTCAACGACGGACATCTCTGAGTGGCTCGGGAAGCGCGATTGGAACTTGAAAGAATAACTTGAATGAATCTAGTGAACGTATTTACCGTTGTTTGTACGTTAGCTTGGAGGTTCGGGTGTTCAACGTGAACGCTGAGGCCAATCCCGACGCTGACGAGCACGTTCTTACTGAAATTCCTCGTAGACCGCCGGGTGATGACTGGTTGACCACCGCAACATAGTTGTGCTACGAGGATCAAGATGCCAGCCTTTGACCCAGTCCGAGACGCAGCCCTGAACTCACCGGTGTCCCAGCCAAAGTCGCTTCCAACACACGCCCATGATGCAGACTCGGACAGACACGAAAGACACTCATTTGATGTCCCTTCCCCGTCCTCGTCACGGCCATCTTCCTCGCGAGCAACCAACAGCCCGACTGTAACTCGCCGAGCTACGGATCTGGCCGTCTTGCTCAATTCTGAGCCCCAGGAGCCACGCACACCAAGTTCCGCACGGCCATCGAGCTTATCGCATCTGTTACTGGGGACAGAGACACAATCACCAGTGTCATTGTTGCCTCCGACGACTGGGGAGATGGATAGGTTGGGTGCTGCACCGTCTCTGCGCCGTCGGAGCAATCTCCCGGTACTCGACATCTCACAGACAGACACGCTGCCAGAGGATGGTCAATCGCAGCACTTCTCACGCAATCCCCCATCTTTGTCATCTCGCGCGCCGTTCCACGGTAGGCAGCAGGTCGAATCTGTCTCTTCTGCCCCCCGTGTCCTCCCCACTTCCCCCCTCACCTGCTCTCCCATCAGAGCATCCTCTCATCCCTCTTCTTCCTCAGAGACCCCTACAGCCGCTACTCACACCTCTCCTCCAACAATGCCACCGCAACCGGCACTACTATCCACCATCCCATACAACCCGCGCAATCGCAAAACGCCTGCGGGCTCCGTCCTTGTCCCAATGACACCACAAGAGATGGAGATGCAGCGACACTATCGTGGCATCGGCACGCAGCTTCTCTTATCCAGGCGTAAACGGGAACGCAGCAGGTCTCCGGATAACACGCCACCCGTAAAACGACGCGTAGGCGATGTGGGGAAAGTAA